>PVLC010036686.1:0-15668 GCA_004027655.1 Graphiurus murinus | reverse complement strand
ACACACACACACACACACACACACACACACACACACACATTTTTCACTGCTATTAACTGTCTATTAATCCTCTCAGTTTTCTTCCCTGCGCCAAGTATGAGTCCAGAGGTTCCCCTGGAGGATCTTTAGGAATTTTCCTCAAACTGATACCAACGTTCAAAGAACTCAGCATGTAAACTGTATTATTTATTTCTGTTTTCTTCAAGGCAAACACTGGAGAAGAATTTGCTTTGGCTTTTTTAATACATTCCCCACAATCACTACTAATTAGAAAAAAGGCCATATGTATTCAATACTACATTTTCCAAACACTTGAATCCTAATATTAAGAAAGTTATGTATTTGAAAATATATGTTAAAATTTAACTACAGGCCAATTCATACCAGTTAAATTTACAACTGTTAAATATTATGTCCTGCTGCCATCTGGTGGTGATTGTTGAAATCTCCCTCTCTTTCATTCTCCCTCTATTCCACTCCCCACCCCACTTTTTTTGTTTTTGTTTTTCCCACCTTTAGAAGAATACTCATATTCCAATTTTAAGGTCTTCATTTCTTAAATGGACAAGGAGATAACATGAACTATTCCCTAGAAAACGGATTTTATAAATTCCTTGTCATGCATGCAATATATTTTCTTTTCTCCTTATATTGTTCACATTTGTCCACACTCCATTTCTATTAAACTCCTCACCATCATTTGGATTGATCTAGGTTCCTACATGGAAAAGGAATACAGATTAAGGAAAAATTAATTTGTATTTTATCAGAGGTTTTCCCCTTCCATCATTTTCCAAATTGTTTACTTTTTAAGAAAAAGAAAGCACCACTTATTTCTGGCTGTAAGTCTATGATGGAATGGCCCTTCATAGCCATAGAAATCTCCTCTCAGGAACTGAGAAGGATTCCTAGGAGGGGATAAGAAGACAGACTTCAGACACAGTCCAGGAAGTGAGATCCCCAGAGACTCCAGGCTAGAAGAGGCGGGCACCCCAGCATCCCTTTATTATTTCTGGACTGTTCTGATCAGCTATGAGTGAGGGGACTCATAAATCTTGGGAGAAATTAAAGGTTTTCCCTATAACATATTAATGCAACTCTTAACTAGACTGACATTTTCAAAGCAAGAGTGCATTTTATAAAAGCCACTGTTTCTAATTCTATGGGCTCATTTCAATCCCCCTGAAGACACTGAGAGACGGTCAGGTAGAAAATCATCCAAGGATGGGGACAGACAAAACTCAGTTAGCCACCAGAATCCTCAAAAACAGAGCAGGGATAAGCAAAGAAATATATGTGAAAACAAGGTTTTATTTCTTCTTGAAAATGACTTTAAAACAACTGCATAGATTTAATGTGATATCTATATGCTTTCTTCCAATGTTTCTTAAAATATGTATTAATATAAAATAAACTCACTTGGATAGCTCCCGGAAACATTCCTGGTGCTACTAGTAATATAAGCATTATAACTGGGGAAATGTTGCATGTATGTCCTAAGGAGAGTCTAGTGAATCTGAAAACCTTTAGCTATAAATACATAACAAGTCACAGAGTCAAGATTCTGACTTGTTGGAACTATGCATCAAATCAGATACTCTCAAACATTTCTTCTGCAGTGACTCACAAGACAGATGACATTTCCATGTGCGATGCACTCTTGTGAAAAGACTAGCCTGTTTGTGAATTATTTGCAATTTCCTGCCATACATTTGTAATCCTCCCAGTCAAGAAATCAAAATGCAAGCAAATGGCTCTCCCCAGGGAAATGCCTGCAAATACACTTAGCCTTCCTCTGTATGAAACAAATAATTCATGAATTTTTTATTTTTAAACCATTATTTACTCATCTTTAACCTTACAACTAATCAAATACACATGATGTGTATTTGATTCCACCATTGAAATCTGCTGGGGTAACACACAGGATATCAGGTTGAGTATTTTGGAGTGATCTTGGTCTCTGAAAGGGCACTGATTTCAAAATGAATTGGTTTGACTCTCTGGAAGGCACAAAAGGTCCTTCATTTGTTCTGAATATATTCTAGATATATGCTGCTCTTACCTTTTCTCTGAAAAGTAGCTTGTAGGAAAAGAGAAGAATGGTAAGCTGAGGGTTTTATTTAGTTGGAATTTTTAATGTAAACAGACCTGGTTTCCACCCATGAGCATATAACCTACGATATAAAAGAATATTCTATTTTAAGGATTTCTAGCATATGCAGCCAAGCCCACTGGTGACCGGTTGATACATGAAATTAGCTTCATCCACACTATGTGGGCAATGAGAGGCATCAAGAAAAATATTAACATTTACCCAAAGGCTTTAGATTTGTTTGTTAGACAATAACAATATCATAGTGCTGAATAAACAGACCAAGGAATATTTGTAAGAGGAAAACATACCAATATTTTTAGGTTCCCTATAGGGTTTTTCAGCAATATTTTTGCAGTACTTGAGGTCAGAGTGTTCAAATAAAGACACATCTGAGTATTTCAAACACATTTTAAAGCAGTTTCTAAACTGGACTAGAAAATGGACAGTCTGAATTAGCAACAAGTCTAACCAAAAGAATAATATAAGAACTGTAGTTGCATAATCTCTATCACAAGTAAGAAAGTCAAACTAAATTCTAATACTAAATTCTAATTACAATAGACAGCTTGCTGAATTTGCCTTTATAAACAAACACATGAAAGCAGCATATTTGTGATGTTCCCTTACACACCAGAGTGTTAGCAATGTGTCGTATACATAATAATGTCCAGCAAAATCAACTCTCAGGACAACAAATTAACTCAGGATCAGTTTCCAAGTATATATCAAATCAGTGCACCAATGCTGGCAAGGGTGTGGAGAAGTGGAAACCCTAATACGTTGTTGGTGGGATTACAGATTAGTGCAACCACTTTTGAAAACAGTATAGAGAATCCTCAGACGAATGGGAATGAACCTACCATATGATCCAGCAATACCACTTCTGGGTATCTACCCAAAAGAATGGAAACCAAACTATCAGACCAATACATCTGTATCTATGTTTATAGCCACACAATTCACAATAGCCAAACTATGGAAACAGCCAAGATGTCCATCAACAGTTGAATGAATTACAAAATTCTGGGATATGTACACAATAGAATATTACTCAGCCGTAAAGAAGAACAAAATCATGTTATTTGCAGGGAAATGGTTGGAAGCATTATGTTATGTAAGATTAGTCAGTCACAAAAAGTAAAAAGTCATATGTTCTCCCTAATATGTGGAAGCTAGGGAGAATGCGAGTCATAATACAAACTCTAGACAAAGAAGGAGAAACCTTAGATGAGCAAAGAAGGTGACTTAACTGAAGGTGATAGAGCAGGGGAAGGGAAACACCCTAATGCTCATGATGTACATTCACAAACATATCAAAGTCAACCATTAAACTGAACTTGAGAAGGAGGGAGGGGGAGGGAATGGGGGAAGGGTTAAATGAATGCTGTCAGCATGTATGCCTTTACCAGCTTGTACCTCACAAAGATGTATGATTACAATGCACCAATTTAAAAAAAAGGAAAAGGAAAAAAAAAATCAGTGCACTAAGGAAAAGATAAACAGGCAGTTAGCACACTGGACAGGGCAAATTATAGTATTTTAAAACTTTCTAGCAAATATAAATTTTATATTGATTGAATTTAAAACTACATTATTTTGTAAGGTAGTATAGGTTTTCTATTATGTGCACATACAAGAAACAGCAGGAGCTGGGAGTAATGGCGCACACCTGTGATACCAGTACTTGGGAGGCTGAGACAGGAAGATCAGAGGTTTGAGGCCAGCCTCAGTAGCTTAGTGAGAACCTAATTCAAAATAAAAAATAAAAGGGCTTGGGGGTATAGCTTGGAGGTAGAATCCCTCTAGGTTCAGTTCCCAGTTCAAGAAAAGAAACAACATGAGAATATTTAAGATAAAATCAATATGGTGTACCCCAAAGGCTGTGTTCTACTAATAATGTTACAAGTATTGCAGAAAAGGTTAATCATTTTTTAAAAATGAATCTGTTGTTAAGAAAGAAAATAAATAAAACAAGGAGATGAGTTCTATTATTGGTCTTTATACAGTAAAAACAAATCTATTTAAAAGATATACATGTCCTGAGTATGTAAATCTTTCATTGGACAAATATTTTACAGCATTGTACATTTTCAGTATGAATAATTAGTAAATAATTATTTTTTAAAATTTAGGAAATTCAAATTACAGAGATAAGATATAATTCAAATTATGTATATCTGAGGACATGAAAGACTTTTAAAGATTAGAATAATAGTTTGAGCAAGAATTCTGCCCTAAGTTTACTGTTCTGTGATTTTTGCAAATGAAAAAGGTCTGGTATGGCTTACAGATGTCAGGCTAAGAGAAAAAAAAACAGGAGCCCAAAAGAGACCCACACAACAGGCATATTCAAGAACAAACAAAAGAATGAGAAAAATCATCACTGGATAAAAGCAGTATATACCGCTTCAGCAGTAACTCTATTACCTTGTTCTGGGAGAGACCACTGAGGTCTCTCCAAGCACAGGTATGTGACAAACTGTAAGATGCCGTGTTCTTCCTTCCCTAAAAGGAAACCCTCATTTCTACAAAGAATTGATTTGGACCAATCTGGAGGAGTTTATAATAAGATCTATTACAAATTCAAATAAAGTGACAATTTGGTGTTTTTGTGTGTATGCATATGTATATACATACATATATACATATAAGCGTGTGTGTGTGTGTGTGTGTGTGTGTGTGTGTGTGTGTGTATTTTTCCCCTTTTTAAAAGTAATTTCCTCTTTTCTCGTTGGGGACTCAACCGCACTTCACATCAACAAAGCCAGACTCAAGGTCAGTATTCCTTTCTGACAATTCTCAAACTTCTGAGCTTTCACTTTTGTGAAACAGGATATGCTATCCCTGGTTTATCTCAGAGCTCAGAAACTTCCAAGAGCTACAAGAAACCTAGATAACACAGGACCCTGAATTCTGATAAGCAAAATCTCAGTGGCAAATGAAAATAATTATTCATACCCAGAGCAACTGTGAAATCACCTGAAAACCTTATCAAAAGAAAGATTTTAAAGCTCAGCATCTTCTACACAGTCTAGGAAGCAGGCTCTAGTCAGGAAAAAGATAGGACATCTTATGTTTTTTCAGATGTTAGAAATAATTGCATGAAGGTCAAATTTCTAATGAATACATGACTAAATGTAAACTTTCCACCTATTCACAGATGGATGATTCAAATGGCATCATTTCACCAACTCTTGTACTTGTGTAAAATCAAGGAACCTAAATGTTCTTCCTGGTCTTATCTCTGATATCCTTTAAAAGGCACATCCACAATAATTGGCTCAGTTTTCTCATCATTAAACTGGGGAACTAGCCACTTCCTGTAGAGCTCAGACTGAAAGTATGAGTGAATTGCTGGTGCTCAGACCCTGTCCTCTTCAAATGACAAAGATACAAAGATGTCTGTGAGCTGCCCCCTAAAAATTCTCCCTGCTTTTCTTAGTCTGCCTCCCCTTAAATTCCTGTCATAAATATTAATCATCCAAGTTAACTAATTGAACATCCTCTCTCCAAAGCTCCTGGTAGAATATTATTATGTTAATCAGAAGGAGGTAACAGATTAATGTATTAATAAATTATTCATTAGGAGCCAGGTGTGGTGATGCACATCTGTAATCACAGTACTTGAGAGGCTGGGACAGGAAGATTGCTGGTTCAAGACCAGCCTCAGCAGTTAGCAAGACTGTCAGCAACTTAGTGAGACTGTTTCAAAATAAAAAATGAAAAGGGGCTGAGACTGTAGCTCAGAGGTAGAATGTCCCTAGGTTCAATTCCCAGTACCACAAAAAGAAAAAAAAATTAGGGATCAAATATTTTGATAGCAGGGATGGTAGATGTGAAAGAGTTAGCAACAGGCAAAAAGAATCCAAAGTCAAGCACCAAGATCATTTTCACATCCTTCATAATGATGCTATTCATCAGCCCTGCCTCTAATATGACAAAGCTGGAGAATCTGGGTGAGGAAGGAAGAGAATAGAAGATTTGTCAGTAACAATCTCAAGAGTAGGGCTCCTGAGAAAATTCCAGCTGAGCACAAGCACATCAGGGTGTATGTGCTGGACACAAGTTCACTGGTCATTTTCTCATGGAGTCCATTTAGTGCTGGCTTTATGACTTTTAAATCCTATTCTAATTTAGGCAGGTTTATTTCTTTAATAGTAAAAAGAATTCCCTAGTTACTAAGATAGAATCAGCCCTATTCTGAGGCAATACAATGTAACAGTTTGGAAGTTGGACTCTAAAAAAAACTGTAATTTGGGCATGTAACTGGTCTGTGGGGTTTCCTGGCTATGGGACTATAAGCAGGTGATTTAATTTCTTCAAGTCTGATTTGTCATCTGAAAATTCGGAAGACTATTTGGAATTGTAAGAAAACCATGAGCTGCTGTTAGGTAGATAGCTTAGTCCCAAGACTGCTAAGATTAGCTATCTCTATCATTCCTATTTTGCTACTTTAAAATACTGTATTTCCAATATGAACAGCTGGTAAGTAATTGATGCTGGGCCTGGGAACTGGCTGGGACACACTGTTTCACTCAAGTTGCTTATATCAAAATTAGGCCAAATCCCTTGATTTAGTCCAAAGGTCAAACTAGCCCCCAAATGATCAAGCTTGCAAAAGGTAAGGGGCTTTCTGGGGCATCCAGCTTAAGGTATCTATGCCCCAATAAAATGCCCCAGTCCAAATTCCAAATGATCAAGTGACATCATCAAGAACCCAGAGATTTGCAACAAGAATAGCTCAAATGGCTTTGGAATGTAGTCTGTTTGTTAGACATTAATATTGATTGTAGCTCACCTTTGCTAAAGTTAATTTAAAAATTGGGTACATCCCCCTGAGCACACACTAGTTAACTTGGCAACCAAAATAAGGAGTTTAGGTGTGTCAACAAATTTAAGGGAAAAAATTAAGAGTAACAGGCAATTCTTAGTGTGGAATAGATGCATGAAGGGCACTGAGGGCTCATGGAAATCTATGTGAAATACTTGGAATTCTTTGGCAGAAGGCATTTAAAATAGAAATTTAAAATATCATCACCATCATTCAAAAGCAGCCTGCAGTTTTCGATGGTAATCACTTGATCCCTACTGGGCATTTCTTAAGGGGGCTGAAAATGAGTAGGGTAATAAGTTGGATGTTTTCTTTTTAAACATGATCATTAGACTGTACACTTGATACTTATGCCGAGAGCTCAGATCTTCCTTTTCCCTAGTATAATTTTCATCTAAGCATTCCTTAGATACTTAGATCATTTTTAATGGAGATTGTGCATTACACTCTCTGTGGACACATGGAAATCTGGCTAATTGGACTGACTTGATTACAGTGAATTCTCCCATTTCCTTCCCCTTCAATAAGTGCTTAAGATATTTTTGTCACTGATTGTGTGAATTTTCAGACTGCAAAAATTGTCTAAAGTAGTGTTTATAGGAAAAAAGTTCCCTATTCTTATAGCCAAATAAATTCCTATACTTTCAAACTACATTTATTTTCTTCTTAGTAGGAAAACAGCCAGGCGTGGTGGCGCACGCTTGTAATCTCAGCATTTGGGACGGCCAGCCTCAGCTACCTAGTGAGGCACTCCACAACTTAGTGAGACCTGGTTTCAAACTAAAGAATAAAAAATAGGGCTGGGAGTGTAGCTCGGAGGTAGAATGCCCCTGAGTTCAATCCCCAGTACCGCAATAAATAAATAAATAAATAGGAAAACAGAGTATCCAAATGAAGTTTGGGGTGAACCTGCAGCACAAATAACTACCACTCAAAAGTGACAGCAGCAACAACTGAACATCAGCTTTGCAATAAAGCACTCTGCTTCAGTCCCACCCCTCCCTTCAAGCTGCACAGCCTTTAACAAAAAAACACAAAGTGATAGAAAGCCTACTCCCCATATCCAAGTATCTGCAAGTTAGAAAATATGCATTTATTTTGAAAGCATCTTAGCCAAGCATGGTGGTGCATTCTTGGAATCCCAGTACTTGGGAGGCTGAGACAGGAGGATCGTGGGTTGGAGGCCAGTCTCAGCAACTTAATGAGGACCTCCACAACTTAGTGAAACCCTTTTATTCAAAATAAAGAATAAAAAAACAGGGATGGGGTGCCACAAAATCCCCAGTACCACAAAAAAAGAAAGAAAGAAAAAGAAAAGAAAGTATCTTATTTACCACTAAACTATATCTCAAATAGTGTGTGTGTGTGTGTGTGTGTGTGTGTGTGTGTGTGTGTTAGTTACTGGGAATTAAACTCAGGAGCACTCTACCTCTGAGCTATATCCCAGCCCTATTTTATTTTTATTTTGAAACAGGGTCTCACTAGGTTAATAAGAATCTCACTATTTGCTGAGGCTGTCCTGGAACCTGCAATCCTCCTGTCTTAGCCTCCCAAGTACTGGGATTACAAGCGTGCACCACACGTCAGGCTTCTCAAATACTTCTCTAAGTTTTTTCTTGGTCAAAATAAGGTGTATCATCAGTGCCCACCAAGTATTATCTCTTTAAGTGCTAGGATGGACTCCTAATTCCAATGGTTACTATATTCATATATTATACCTGTCAAATTTCTTTAAAAGTTAGTGAGTCACTTTGCTGAAAATAAACTTCATGCTTCCATTTGAATCTGAAATTAAACTCTGTATGGGGAAAAGTTTACCCTGAATCCTAGTAAACATCAGGGTAGAGAAGAAATAGAAAAGTAGCCCAGCTACTTGCTCCAGCCACAAAAACGTGCCTCAGTGCACAGGGATGTTCCTGCCCCTAAGGAGAAAATGCTAAGGGGGCTGGGGGTGGGACACATGGAGGATCAGCCATTTCCTCTCAGTACATAAGATAACTCCTCATTCTTTGAAAAAGAATGAAAAAAGAGCCTCTTTGAGCACTGGCGCCTGAAAAAGAGGAGTCTCTGGGAAGGCGGGTTTTCCTCTTGGGTCCTCTCTCTCCGTGCCCTAGTGAAACCTCTCCTGCTGCAGAACAGCGCTCGGAGGGGCACAGCCCAGACACACAAATCTGAAATTTCAAAAATGCGATAAAGCCCGAACCCGGCAGCCCCGGGAGGCCAGCAGCTGCAGGGTGACCGCTGACGAAGTGGCTTCTTAAGGAGGTGGGCAGATTGATTCCAGCTGCTGAGCGAGGCGGCGCGGGGCAGGGCAGCGCCCGCGGAATGCGCAGCCCGGCCGGCCGAGGCAAGAAGGCAGCCGCTTTCCAGGCTAGGGCAAGGCCAAACCTAGCTCTGCCTGCAGCCTTGGCCTGCAAAGAGAGGCAGTATGCCGCTGCTCCACCCACTGGGGGATTTCAAGGCAGGTTGAACCAAAAGGTACCATTCGGACAGTGTCACTTTATAAGGGGAATGTGACTCAGGAACTCTGAAAGCTGTCCCCCGAGATGTGTGCTCCACAATTCCGAAGGGGACTCCTTCCGGCTGGATTCTGGTATTTCTCTCCCCACCCACTCACAGCTTCTAGTCTTCGTCTAATATCTCTTAACTCTGCCCAGTCTCCTATGCCCCCTCCCAATTGTAATCAATACACAAGAGGAAGTCCAGAAGCCGACAAGGAGGGGGTACAGTCTGAGAAGTGGGGACACGGAGGGCCCTGGAAATGGCCTGGATGGAGACAGAGGAGAGGACATGCTCTTCAAGAGAGAGGTGGGAAGGGGTGGTTTAGGAGTCCCTGAGGGCCCCAAACTCAGACACCAAGTGATCTAAGCGGAGGGAAAGGGTAAGAGAGAGGCAGGCACGAAGGCACGCCTAATGGAATATTCAATATCCTGAGAAATGCACTTTCGGCGGTGCACTTCCAGAGACTAAAAGCCAGTAATGGGCTTTGGAGTCTGCACTTCCTCTCCCTAATGTCCAGAGGCGCTTTAATGCTGCAGCCAATCGATCAGCCTTCTCCGGTGAAGGCAGCGAATGGAGTGCAAAAGCTTCCTACTTGTGGCCAAAATCCGCCCAACCTCCTCTGCACACCCCGAAGGAGCGACACATCATTTTGAACTGGCAGGATTTGGCTCTTAAAATGCCCGGGAGGAGGAAAGGAAGGAGCCCGAAGGCGCCCGGAGAAATGGCCAGCCCTCCCTTTAGATCCTAACTTTTCCAGGAAGGGATTCCGAAGTAAGACAAACGAAGAGGGCGCAGTATCCACCTTTGGATTGGGCTGAGCAGTAGCCCCCAAGACCGCTTCAGGTGCAAGGTCACCTACCCTAGCTGCCTCAAGTCCCATGTAACCCCAAGAGTGGCACTTCTGGAAGGGACGCGGCAAAGGAGCATTCTGAAGATGGGGTTTCTTTACCATTTCTTGCTGACATCACAGCTGCCTTGAAAGTGACCCTGTGCATAAACCTCCCTGCCCACTCCGGTGCTGGAGGCTGGATCGCCGCAGTAGAGCCACCCCAGTCCCGCCCCACCCATGCCCCTCGCCCTCCCAGCAGAGCTCCGGCTTTGGGCAAGTTCAGTCCCTAAATTGAACTCGACCCTGTCCAGCCTCCGGTCGCCCCTCCCTGGAAGGCCCCTCTGACCCTGCCCCTGGGTTTGAGTCCGCTCTGGAAAGCTCTCCAGGGCCCAGAATGGGCAGGGTTCAGTCCCCGCGTGGGCGCCCCACTCAGGCGCACAAAGGAAAGCCGGAGCAGAGTGGCCAAGTTAGGCGCGAGAAAACTTTCCGCGGTCCTTCTCCCCACCCCCACGCCACAGGGGCGCGTCTCCCCAAGGAGCTCGCCTTTCCCAGCCCGGCAGAGACAAGCACAGCACGTGATGGGCAGAAATAAAAATAAACACTTCCCATTCCCGGACCAAGGGGCCACCCCCACGCCGCCCGTCGCGGCGAGCAGGGGGCGCCGTGCGCTCACTAGACCCCAGGGCTGCAGCCCCCGGCCGGCCGGGTCCTCAGTGGCCGGCCCACCGTCCGGAACAGTGGCTTGGCTCCAGCCGGCCGCGCCTAGCCCCGCGCCTACCTCTCGGATTTGGTGAACTTCCGGAACGCCTGTCGGAGGTCGTGGAAGGACCTGTACGTCTGCGGTTCCGCTGAGATGCCCTGCGCCCGGGTGGTCCGGGGTCCGATGTGGGTCGAGGGCACTGGCAGCACCGACTGGCATTTGTGGAGCTTCCTCTTCAGCTCCTGGATTTCCTCCTCCTTCTCTGACAGCCGCTTCTCTAGCTCTTTGATCCTCTCCTCCTTGAGCATGAGAATCTTGGCAAAGTCTTCCTCCAGCTCGCTCATGTTTTCTCTGAGCCCCTCGGCGAAACTTTTCTCCCGCGGCGGCGACGGCGGCGACTGGGACCACAGCCACAAGAGACTAGCGAGCGCGCAGAGAGCGAGTGGGGCGCTGAGTCCCCGCGCACCCCAGAATGCTGCCCCTAGTGCGGCGCGAGGAGACGCTCGCTTCGATCCACTTCTGCCCAACGGACTAAAAGCACTGAGGAGAGGTTGAAGAGTCTAAAAGCGCTGGAGAGCAGAGGCAGAGTGCTAATCCCTCGCCTCCCAGGGGAATAGGTGATTATCTTTCATTGAGAAACCAATTAGAGCTGCCCTTCCTCCCTTGAGACCCCCTCCCCCTTTCCTGATCACTCCGTGAGAATCTGCGCGCGCGCCACCCCGCCGAGAGCCTAGTTTCTAGCTGAGCACTGGATCAGAGAGCCTGGTCTGGTCGCACTCCATCACACAGAAATCACTCTTCCACACTATATGGTACCAAAAGGAGGGAGTGGGATGGGTGTGTGTGAAGGGAGCTTTATGCCACTTGATCCTTGAAATAGCAACAATTACCATGTGATCTAGGGGATGACGCAGTGCTTGTAACTGGATCCTAAAGAGTGTGTGCGCGCGCGTGTGTATGTGTGTGTGATAGTTCATAAATATTAGAGTGCCTTTAGACAATAACCTGCATAAGTTCATCTTTGTCTTCACCGTTGACTTCTTTTCTGCTTTGGATGGATCAGAAGGGAAGGTGTGTGTGTGTGTGTGTGTGTGTGTGTGTGTGTGTGTGTGTGTGTGTGTGTGTTTCTTACTGTTAAGTCCTGACTTGGGGACCCTAAGTAATTGGAATGACAGAGCAATAGCAGTTCCAAGTTTTCTGAGCATAGAACTTTACTGGAAATTGTGAACTAAAACTGTTGGAGGGGAAATTGGATGAACATATATTAGTAAGCCAAGTGTTTACAGAAAAGAGAAAGGCCATGCGTTGACTGTAAACGTCTTAGAGTCTGGATTTTATTTCATCTACTACAGCTTAAATTTTGTGTATTAAGCATCCAAATTATATCACAACATCATCTTTCATGGTTTCAGGCTACTGCCAGTGCTGGATCACGCTACCAGTTCCAGTCTGGGGGAGAAACAATCTGTAATCATCTCTGTTGCTTACCTCTGCATCTATCACCTACTCTATGCTAAAGAGGTTTTTCCACCCATTTGAACCCATGTATTTATTATACTTTAAAAACATGTACTGTATGTGCCACAGAGACCATTTTAAATAACAAAAATCAATGTTTACAAGTTTATTTAGTGCATATGAGGGACATTTATTCAGATACTCAACAATGAATTAGTAATTTTTTAATAGATGCAGCTAAGACATTGAAGAGTTCTTTCATAAATAATAACCTTACTCAAAAAGAAAAATCAGTGTATAATTCCTGGCTACTTACAAAAAAGTTGTTCTGCTTGGTCTGAAACAACTAAGCAAAGGAAAACAGGAATGTACTTTGGCTTATAAATAAACTCTAAAAACTTATTTTGTTTTTGGATATTTCCTTATTATTTACTGTTACTTCTACTCATCTGATCATTTTAAATTGAAATTATTACAAACCACATCTGAATTTACCAAACGTTCAAATATGGCTACATCTACTCATATTAGAAAAAGTATTCTCTTTGTTGTTGATAGTTACTGTTGTGTTGCTTCTATCTATGAACAACTTAATAGGCTATAATCCTTTTAAAAACGCTCAAAATAATTGACATTTAAAAATAATACATTAGAAAAAAACTTTGATCACATTTAAAAAAATCTAGGGCATAGCTTCAACTTTATTTGTGGAAAACTAAAAATAGTTTTGTTTTGGTTTGGTTTGGTTGGTTTTTTTCGCAGTACTAGGGATTGAACTCAGGGGCATCCTACCTCCGAGCTATACCCCCAGCCTTATTTTTTATTCTTTATTTTTTGAAACAGGGTCTCACTAAGTTTCAGAGTGCCTCACTAGGTAGCTGAGGCTGGCGGCAAACCCGGATCCTCCAGTCTCAGCCTCCCAAATGCTGGGATTACAAGGTGGTGCCACCACACCCGCTAAAAATAGTTTTAAAATGACTGTTTAAAAGGTTTACCTAAAGTCTCATGCTATTTTAAATGAAGATATTATTCAAATATGTTTCTCCTGCTTATTAAAGAGCAAGGAATATTTAAGCCAAATTTTTATACACACGCATACCTCAAAACTAAATTCATCCCAAACTTCCAAAATAAACTTAGTTTTTAAAAAGTCAATTTTAACTGTTGATGCTAGTGATCCACTTGTCTATCAGCTGAAAAAAATTTTTTGTTGTTATTGTTGTTTTGGGGTTTTTTGTTTTGTTTTGTTTCGTATCGTTTTGTTTTTGCAGTACTTGGGATTGAACCCAGGGGCATTCTACCTCTGAGCTACCCCCCAGTCCTATTTTTTATTCTTTATTTTGAAACAGGGTCTCGCTAAGTTATGGAGAGCCTAAGTAGCTGAGGCTGGCCGCAAACTCAGATTCTCCAGTCTCAGCCTCCCAAGTACTGGGATTACAAGCATGTGCCACGGCGCCCGGCTTTGAAATGTTTTGTTTGTTTGTTTGTTTGTTTGTTTGTTTGTTTTGTTTTGTTTTAATTTAGAACACAACAAAAGCTTGGAAAAAGACATCTTGCTGGGCATGGTGGCACACGCTTGTAATCCCAGTAGGCTGAGACAGGAAGATCACAGGTTCTAGGCCAGCCTCAGCAACATAGACCCTCATCAACTTAGTGAGACCCTGTTTCAAAATAAATAATAAAAAATAGGACTGGGGGTGTAGCTCAGAGGTAGAATGCCCCTGGATTCAATCCCCAGTACTGCAGAAAAAGAAAAAAGACATCCTGATAGAATAATAAACATTGAATTATTAAAAATCATAATATAATAGAGCCAAAATGAACTTTGAAAATCATCTAACCCAACCACTTCTCATAAAAAGAAATGAGATTTTAAAGGTAAAACCCAAGGTCATGACAATATAGAAGTTGAAATCCAGGACTCCCAACACCAGCATGGTACTTTCTCTACTATCCTGCCTCTAGCCTGAAACCTGAAAACCCAGGAATTCTAGGACTCAGATGATCCCGTGCTCAAGGCTGTGACATTGCCCTGGTGCTCTCTTCTAAATCTGTAGCAGTGATACTGTCAGAGGAGTATTAGTGAAACCGTGTGTGTGTGTGTGTGTGTGTGTGTGTGTGTGTGTGTGTGCGCGTGCGTGCGTGTTTCTTAAAGGAGAAGGTCGCCATCTAGTGCCATTGAAGAAATTTGCTAAATTTACAAATTTATTCACAATGAAGTTGAGGTTATGTCCTTAAATACCTATAGCAGTGTTTTCACATTTTATATTTGGGAAAAATAAATATGAAGAATTTAATATTAGAGAAACCATTTTAATACTTGATTAATACTTGAACCCAAAGGAGTTCTACCTCCGGGCTACACACCCAGCTAGCTCTATTTCATTTTTTTAAATTTTGAAACAAGGTCTCTCTAAGTTATGATATGTTGGCCTCAAACCTGTGATCCTCCTGCATCAGCCTCCCAAGTACTGGGATTACAGGCATGCACCACTACTGCTGGCTTAATATTTAATATTTTTAACCACTAGATAATGATACTAAACAGTTATTGATTAATATGTAGCAGCACAGAGCTAAGCCCTTCTAAGTAGCTTACTGATTTTAATCCCCTGATGACTCTGTAAGGTGAGTACTATGACTTGATCCCATTTTACTCATGGACAAATGTGCTTACCCAGCCTGGGCAATTTGCCATGGTCACAGTGTCCAGCTTTGACCCAGGCTGTCTTGATCCTTGTGCAACCCTAATGAAATGCATTAAAATGTACACTTCTCTCTGATTCTAGTGGCAAACAAGACTAAAATGTCCTTTTTCATGGGGAAACACTAAATTTAAAATCCCATATACACTGAGATAAATTCTTAGAATCCTGGCTTTGGGGGGAGTGGGAGGAGTGGGTATTGAGCCCAGGGGCATTCTACCTCCAAGCTACGCCTGCAGCCCTTTTTTATATTTTGGTTTGCAACAGGGTCTCACTAGGTTGCTGAAATCTTGCTACACTGCTGAGACTGTACTCAAGCCTGCAATCCTCCTGTTTCAGCCTCCCAAGAACTGGGATTACAGTCATGCACACCACACTAAAATCCTGGCTTCTAACAATAGGTCTCTTTACCAAAGTGGTCTTTCTTGTCATACTTTAGGATGCATGTGTTTTCAAATGGTGTGCTTGTGCCTTGCCCTCCTTTCTCTCTCCTCACTAATGAGGAGCACTTTTTTTTTTTTTTTTTTTTTTTTTTTTTTTTTTTT
>PVLC010036685.1:0-15758 GCA_004027655.1 Graphiurus murinus | reverse complement strand
ATCTAGGATGAACTAATCTCATATAACTGAAACTTTGTACCTTTTGATTATTATCTCTCCCTTTCACCCACTTTTCAGTCTCTAGAAATCAGCATTCCACTCTCTGCTTCTATGAGTTTGACTAAGTTAGGAGTTTGACAAATTTAGGTTCATCATATAAGTGATATTGTGTCTGGTTTGCGCTACGTGGTTTTTTTTTGTGTGTGTGTGGTACTGGGGATTGAACTCAGGATCATTCTACCTCTGAGCTATACACCCAGCCTTATTTTTTATTCTTTATTTTGAAACAGGGTCTCACTAGTTGTGGAGTGCCTCACTAGGTAGTTGAGGCTGGCCGGGAACCTGGATCCTCCGGTCTCGGCCTCCCAAATGCTGGAATTACAAGCGTGTACAACCATGCCCAGCTTGCACTAGTTGTTTTAAAGAAATTTTGCAAAATGCTGTAGTATATTCTTTGAACTTCACAAGAACCTGTGCTATCAGTGTAATTTCCACTTTTTCTACAAAAAATGTATGTTAAATGGCATACATATTGTCTACCATGACACTACAGACTTAGAAACTAGATGAATGCCCCATCAGAAGAATCTAATATATGTAAAAATAAGACTTTAATCATAATATTTTCTTACCTGAATATTATTTGTTTATGCCCTCATAATATAAAGGAACAGGTCTATAGCATCAACGTTTTACTGTGCAATTTACCTACTGCTAAATAGTGGGATTTACAGAACAATAGAAAAATTTTTCAAAATCAGAACCTTAAGTAACCCCAGTTGAAGATTTTGAGCAGCCATTTAATTTTAAATGATAAGTATTTCTAAATAGTTGTTGTTCTAGTAGCATTCTTACAGCTATAATCTAAAAACTTGACCATGTAACTTCGAGGAAAAATTTATTTTCTTATGGTTTGGGTCCATGTGAGGCTGGGGGACTGCAGATCTCAGGGCATGGTGGTGAGTGGCAGAGAGAGGGAGAGCACATGGGCTGTGCTCTTCACATCATGGATGTAGGAAGAAAGGTAAGGCAGGGGAAGGAGCCAAACATAATTTCTAAGGCCACACCTCCCACCTCCAGGGACCCACCCCCTCTACCCACACCTCATAAACCCATGACACCACTCAGGTAAATCGCAGTGGTTTTATCCACTGCTGGTATTACAACCCTCAACATTCAGTTACATCTGGGAGTGGTAGCACACACTTGTAATCCCAGTGTTAGGGAGGCTGTGACAGGAAGACTGCAGATTTGTGCTCAAGCTCAGCTACTTAGTGAGCCCTCTTTCAAAATAAAAAAATATAGGGCTGGAGATATATCTTGGAGGTAGAATGCCTCTGGGTTCAATCCCCAGTACCATCCATACACATACACACACACACACACACACACACACACACACTCACACACTCACACAACAATTCAACTACATGAACTCTGAATATTAATAAATGATCTCTTTAGGGGACCTTTTATATCTAACTATAATAGATATCATCCCTATATACTCATATCTTAAAGTAAATAGATCTAATCAAATTGTCATAAAAAAGCTGAAGAAAACTTTATTAAAAAGTTGCAAGAAGAATGACAGGACACACTATTCTGAAAATCTCAATAATGTATAGTATTTCTGCCTAAGGAAAGCTAGCATTGCTTTCTACTGATTGAAAAAGAGGTTAGAAGGAAGTCTCTTAATATAGTAAATTATACCCTTCAATTATTTGTTTTGAGATAGATGAGACTATTATTTTTATTAACACTTCATAGAGTTTCTCCAGAAGATGTCATTATAAAACAATGCAATTAGAAAAAAAAAGTAATTCACTATGCCAAAACTAAGCTAGCATTCTGATTCAATTTAACATTTAATAATTTATGTTAATCTGAAACAAGAAAAATAAATATCTGTTAATGAAGTACTTCAAACTTAAAAGTATAAGTTATATTTCCATTCTAAAGAGCCAATAAATAATAATTATTTTTAAATGTTCTTAAAGTCAAGCATCGGAGTTATGTACCGAACAAATTTGTGTATATATTCAAGCTATAAACTAGCAATTTATTTTTTTGATGAAAACAGTTCATATGAAAAAAACACTACAATGCTTAAACTAAATAATTAGTATGCCATCTTTTTTCTTTCCATGATTTTTAATATTGACCTTTCCTGGTATTTTTAAGGCACACAAACATGAATAAAAGCTCACTGTTTCATCATTTTAGGAACTTAGATTATACATTAAGCTGTTTAGCTTTTATAGTGTCAACTGATGTAGAAGATATCACTCTTCATTTGTTTTCTAAAAAAAATTTTACTTGCAAAATTTAGAAAATTAAAAGTACTTTAGACAAACATATATAGCCTTTATGATGTTGAAGCACATTCTTTCTATCCTGGAGGTTATGTTATAGATCATATTCACTCCCCTTTAGTCATATGTCTTTACTTCCAATGAATGAGTGGATGAAATGAGCTTGAAAATGAGTAATCTGAAGTTGGAGAGGGCTAGAATCAGAGAAACTAGAGTTCAAAGCCAGGAAATGGAGAGGCCAGCAAAATTAGTCCAACTTGCTTCATAAGGAAATGGAAGCTATTATGGTTTGGATCCAAAATGCCTGTCCTCCAAATGCTCATGTAGTGAAAACACGTTTCTCAGTGTATCCAGGTTCAGAGATGAAGCTTTTGGGAAGTGATTGAGTAATGAGGGCTCTGAACTCATAAGTGGATTAATCCATTGATAGCTGTATGGACTACTGAAAGGTAGGACCTAGTTGGGTAAAGTAAAGCTCAGCAGCTTTCCTTGCCACTCCCTTATGCCATGCTTGGCCTCACCCTGGGCCCAAAGAAATGGAATCAACAGACTGCCTATTGAGACCTCTGAAACCATGAGACAAAATAAACACTTCCCCTTCTAATAAAAATTTTAAGAATAATTAATTTAGACAATTTAGCTCCAGCTTACATGTAATATGGAAGGTTCATCATGAAAAATTAAAATAAATATATATTTAATTTTAATAAATATTAAATGCATTTAATATGTGGGAATAGAGGAGAAGCTGTCAGGTTGTTCTCATTGACTTGCTGGATACAATCTTATGTTTTAGAAAAATTTCATTTTGAGCTGGGCATGGTGGCTCATGTTTGTAATTCCAGTACTTGGTGAGACCAAAGGATCCAGGTTTGCGGCCAGTCTCAGCTACTTAGTGAGGCACTCCACAACTTGGTGAGACACTGTTTCAAAAGCAACGAATAAAAAATAGGACTACGGGTGTTTCTCAGAGATAGAATGCCCCTGAGTTCAATCCCCAATACTGCAAAAAAAAAAAAAATATTTTAACAAGTTGCCAAGGAAAAACATATTTCTATATACTGTTATCAATTATGATCAATGAAAGATAATTAGGGAAATGTGGAAATGAGGTCTTTAATATCACTGTATGTTTTATAATGAATTTACTTAGGAGAAAAAGAAGCCTTCTTCAATAGAAAACTGCATTGTCTATGGTATTCACTTTTAGCTATACTATTTTGAATTTTGGGGGCTATTTTACAACTCGGTCAAATATGAATAGTTAACGGTGATACAAAACAATTATTTTTATAGATAAATTAACTTCTATATAAATGCTGTGCTTTCTGTTAGCAACTCAATTGACTTATTTCCCTCTTTATGGAAGAATCTACTTTCATCTCCATTTTCACATTTACTTTAATACTCCTGTTCTATAAATGTATCATGTTGAATTCTATTATGAACATTTAAAAATATTTGCCTGGTTTACTTGTTGTATTTAAAGAAAATGTTCAATATATTCATTACGTATATCTGTCATTTCACATTTCCATCAAAATTATCTTTAAAATTTTGGAAGACTTCTACCATGATACCCAATGTATTCACCTATAGAAACTGGTTAAATTCTTTACCAGAGATGTGCACTTCATAAACAGTCTAATCTTAGATCAATCATTCCTTGGGTCCTACAGAAGATTCTAAAAGATCAAGAGACCTCTGTGGACACTAATTTTGTTTCTTTCTGCCTGATGATTTTTGCATCTTACATTGCACTTTATTTTTAAATAGATGTGTTCATAGCCAATGACTGCAGACAGCAATAATTGATAATTTGATTTTATATCATCATTTGTTTACCACTAAAAGTTGATTAATAACTTATGGATGGGTATCTATTCACTGTTGGATAAGAGATGAGATAAAACCTGGTTTGTAAGCCTTTCCCTGTTTGTGTATTTCTTTGTCCACTTTGATCTTAAACCTATTTAGTTGTTTGTGATCACAGGAGAACTACCTTGCATATCGGGTTTGACTAATGAGTTCTTTTCACATTTTTTCTAAATTCTTGGCAGAAATGATAGTTTTAAAGCTGTAAGCTTCTCTGTTTATATCTGTCATCTATCTTCTATCTATCTATCTATCTATCTATCTATCTATCTATCTATCTATCATCTGCCTGTCTATCAATCTATCATCATTTATCGATCAATTACAATCATCATCTATCAATTATCATCTATCTCTCTATCATCTATCTGTCATTACCTATCCATCTAGATACCAAAATGTTTGATTGTATACGTACACAATACCTTTTTAAATTGTATTATAGTCTCCTAAATTAGAGGAACACCCACAGTGGAAAATGTGGAGATGGCAGTAACAGCAGTAGCATGCCATTTCCAGGGAAACTTTATCAACTAGATGTCCAGCATCAGTGATACAGTTTTTGTGGTGCTACCTTTGGTAGCAGTGAGCAAAGAGAATAGGGTTTTATTTGTCACATATTTTATGTGATATGATTTTGACTGAAACTTGATCTCTGATCTCTCTCTTGTTTATTGAGACTCACTTTCTAACCATGCTTGGAATACTTTCAGCTACAATTTATTTTTCAAATAAATTTTCTTCCTTCTTCATTTGGAAGATTCAATTTGTTTGTAAAAACTAAAACTCATAACTAATGTGAATATTGCCACCATAAATAGCAACAAAAAAAATCATGTCAACAGGATAGTGATTAGAATTTGGGATATTTTGCTAGTTTGAGTTGAACGCTGTGAAAATATTGATAATATTAAGGGTGTATGTTTAAATACACATGACATTACTTCAAAAAGAAAGCTAACTGTATTGTAACTAGCTAAGTTTTGATGCTTTCAAAACTTTCCTTCGGTTTTTAGCAGTTTCTCACAGTTCTGAGTATATCCTACTTGAGGTTCCTCTACTACAATTTGGTAAAAATAATGGGTAAAAATATTGGTTATTTTCCTTCAAAAAAGTACTTTGACATTTCAAGAAATTATTTCTGTTTAACCATGCAGACAGTTTATTGTAAAAGTTTCACTTGTAATCCCAACATTCGGGAGGCTGAGACCGGAGGATCCGGGTTCGAGGCCAGCCTCAGCTACCTAGTGAGGCACTCCGCAACTTAGTGAGACTCGGTTTCAAAATAAAGAATAAAAATAGGGCTGGGGGTGTAGCTCGGAGGTAGAAAGCCCCTGAGTTCAATCCCCAGTACCGGAAAAAAATTAAAAAAAAAAAAAAAAAAAGTTTCAAGTTTGGAAGTAAGGGCGTATGAGGGTAGCCAAAGTGATAAACTGGAGTACATGACATCTTTTATCCTGCTGCCTGTCAGCAAAGAGCTCTGTCTTTGAAAATGACTGCATCTTAGGAAACTGATAACTAGGAGAGAGAGGGAGACAGAGGAAAACTCTTCACTTTAAGGATGACGAGGCTGGATTATTACTTTCTCAATATACCATCCTCTACTAGTCTCCCCACCTCCTCATCCCTCACACACCAGCAGTCTTTGCATCTACATTGAAATGTGTACACTTGGGCTGTGCATTAAGAGTCATTGAAATAAAATATTGAGAGCAGAAAATTCATCCTTGAGGTCACAGTAATATCAGAGACATTTAGTTTCCAAGAACAGTCCTAGTGTCTAATGTATCGGTCATTAGGAGCATTGTCCTAACAAAATGGTTCTAGAGACATTGCTCTTCTTTTTATTCACTTGTTTTCAGTGATATGCATCCTACAACTTTCAAGTCCTTGTGTATTTGCCTTGGTTTGGTTCTCCAGACATCTGAAAATTCTCTGAACTGCTTACTTTTTTTTAATAGATTGCCTTTTGCTTAATGAAACAGTATTGGCTTCTATTATGTATAACTAAGAACCACTTCTCATACAAAGTAAGACAAGATATAATAAGTCCAAAATGATAAAACTATCATTAAAATACATTAACATATAGAATAAAATAAGTGATCAGAAAGAAAAGTATCAAGGCAATAATCAAGAAGAATGGCAGAGATTGCCGGAGGCCAGCCCTCAAAGAAGTGGTAGAGCCTGGGGGTCCCTCATTAGGTGGGGATCGAGACGAGGTCGAGAGCGAGTGAGAGTATGCTTACACACCATGTATGTTAAGACACATCTGTTTTAATTCATCTCATGAGTGATATTTATGCTCATTACAACAAGGTATACAAAAAAAAAGGAATTTTTACAGCCTTGTTTTTCCTGGAGTTAAGTGAGTACATCTTTAACTGGAAAGGCTATTTCCTATAGTGTTTGCTAAGATTAGGGGAGCAGTGAAAAAAATACAAAAGTGTAAATGAATTATTCTTTTAGTAGAGAGCAGGCAAAGCAAAGGAAGAGCAGGGGGTAAAGGTTAAAAGCGAAGAGGAACTATTCATTAGATAAATCTTTCCTATTTGCTCAGGCAGCTAAAAGAGAGTTAATAAGTTTTTAGGTAAGCGAAAAGTTTAGCAAGCTTTCTTGTCTAAAAACTTCCTTCTGTCTTATGATAAGAAACCTAAGTTCTCTTGACTCAGCTGCCGTTATTTGTAGAGTTAATGGATACCTCTGAGCCAGGCCTAGGCCTTTGTTCTCCTGATGACAGCATCCTGAACCTCTTAAAAAACCTTTTTTAATGTGGAAGCAAAGCCCAAATTTCCAGAATAAAATAATGTAAAGCGAGAAATGTCACACATCCCTTATTTAGCAGGCTGAGCCTTGCTCCAAGCCCCAACTGGTTAAGGTAACGCCGCAAGAGATAATTGTCTTAAACAATTGTTTTTATTTTATTCCTATAAGTTAATACAAAAGTCATAATAAGCTGACATAAAATAAGAAATAAACAATGGCATTATTTGTACATTTAAAGTAATGTTTAGATGCTTTATTTCAAGTATGATTTTTTGCCTTTTTCTCTTTGTGAGATTTAAAGAATGATTTCTAAAAGTGTATAAAATGTAGTATATGCTAATGAAAGTGCTGTATGGATGAGAATCAACTCATGCTAAGTCACATAAAAAGAAAATGTAAAATGCCTTTATAAAAATAATTATAAGAATAATACCTAAACTACCCAAAAGCAAAATAAGTTGCATATTTAAATTACTTTTATAATTGCTAACTTTTTTTTTGGTACTGGAGATGGAACCCAGGGGCATTCTACCTCCAAACTATACCCCCCCCTTACTTTTTATTCTTTATTTTGAAACAGGGTCTCACTAAGTTGCGGAGGGCCTCACTAAGTAGCTGAGGCTGGCCGGGAACCCAGATCCTCCTGTCTCAGACTCCCAAGTACTGGGATTACAAGTGTGCGCCACCAAGCCTGGTAGTTAAATGATTTTCTTAAAGAATAATATTCTAATTAGATATTGGTAATAACTTAGCAATATATCAGAAATCTTCTTTTTGATGTTTATAGAGTTGTATAAGTTCTAACTTCATTTTTCAATGAATGTCCTCATTGTGGTTCTTTGAAAGAGAAAAGTAGTATATAAAATTTCTAATTTGAACTAAAATAATAGTGATGGATCACTCTCTAAAATATTAAACTATATAGTATTACACCCAAAGAAACACAAATCTGACAATCAAAATAATGAAAGAGAGTACATAAAGCTAATTCTTAATAATTTTTATAAACTGTTGGATTTTAACTCCTGTTGCTATGTGGAAGACAATTTGAGGAAGGGCTGATTATTTATCTGAAATGAGTAAAAATAATGAAACAAAACAAAAACCTTTATATAGTTCTATCTCAAACTCACCAAAATAACCCCTGTGGCATGTAAAAGGTGGTAGATTGGTAGATGGCATTTCAATATTCCTGATCTGATGTGAATGGAGTTTTGTTCTGAGCTGCTTTTTCAGAGGCTTTTTGATAGCCCTATAAATATATAGGTTTTTAAAGTTGATTTTTGTATCTTGCTACTTTGTTGTATTTTTTTTTATCAGCTCTAGGAGGTTTCTGGTTGAGTTTTTTAGATCTTATAAGTACAGGATCATGTCAACTGCAGAGATAATTTCAGTTCTTCTTTACCAATTTGTATCCCTTTAATTTCCTTCTCTTGATTTATTGCTCTGGCTAGAATTTCAAGTACCATATGAAAGAGAAGTGGTAATATAGGGTATTCTTGTCCTGTTCTTGATTTTTAAGGGAATACTTTCAATTTTTCTCTATTCAGCATTGTGTTAGGTTTGGGTTTATAATATCGTGCCTTTTTGATGGGGTAGATTGTGTCTATCCCTAATTTCTTCAGTGTTTTTTTAACATCAAAGGGTGTTAGATTTTTTAAAAGATTTTTTTGGGCATCTATTTAGATGATCATATGACTTTTGTCCTTGGTTCCATTTATGTAATGAATTACATTCACTGATTTGCTTGAATGAGCCTTGGACAGCCAAATACCTTGGGGAAGGGCTGTGGCCGCAGGCCACGGCACCATCTTGCCTAACCTCACAGGAACAGTCAGCATTGTGGTCTTCAAAAACCACCAGCAAAGATGCCAACAACTTCTTCAGAAAAGCAGTGAAAACAAAACAAAACAAAACAAACAAACAAACAACAACAACAAAAATGAAAGTTGAAAAGCAGCAGAACCAGAAGTAGAAAAAAGAGCAGAGGATTGTGTAAGTTCTCCATTGCCTCCCACCTGGGGAACAGAGCCCAGAGGTGCCGGTGTCATCTTAGCCAGGCAGCGCTGAAACTGGTGGTTGCTGGCACTGTGGTTTCTAGAGACCTCCAGGAAGAAACTGTGGGTTGTTGTGAGGCTGGTGACTACAGACCATCAGTGAAAGTGGTCAGAATTTTGCTCCATACTTCACAGGGACCAGGCTGGATTTGGACACCATGGTTGCGACTGAACCCATAGCTTCCAGCAGTGATCTGGAGCAGTGACCAGCCCCCATCAGGACTCTAAGGTAACCAGTCGTTCCAGTGAGAAACCACCATGCCTGGACACAAGGATTTGCATAGAAAGGAAATAGACTTGCAAATCACCCCTGCAGAAATAAGGGTGGCTACTACTATTGGATATAGCAGAAACGTGACTTAGTAGATAGCCTATAGAGGCAGGCCGGAGGGATCTGCAGTCAGCACTTTGAGGAACCCTTGTAAGGTCCCTAGAGATCACCATGGGACATTGCTGACTGTAGTTCAGGAAAAATAGCTCAGCCTACCGAACTGCAGGCTCTGAAGCAGTAAACTTGTGCCTGGCCAAGTCTGGGTGCTACAAGCACCATGACAAACAGCAGAGGCCAGCAAGGGCCCCTGGGAGTGCAGCACCCCAGGACAGGGGCGATGTCCCTGGGGCTAAGGAACAGAGCTACCCAAGCCCCCCCTCCAGGTTGGAACTATGGAACCTCTCCCTGCCAGACCTTGGGTCTAGGGCAGAAAGCAGGGGCAGCAGTGCCACATGGACCAGACTGAGCCAAGAGGCCAGGGGTTCTGCAGGGTATCACTTGTTCCCACCCACAAGCTTGGAATTCAATACTCTTTCTGCCAGCAGAGTTTGTATTTGGCATGCATGCTAGTGACTGAAAGTACTTCATGTGACTGTAGCAAGCAGATCCAGAGTGATATCCCAGGGACCATTAAAGCTCAGTGAGCAATATACAAAGGACTTATTTATACTAGAAAAAAATAACCCAATCAAGAAATGGGCAACTAGATTAAATAGACACTTTACAAAAGAAGAGACACAAATGGCCAATAGATACAAAATGTTCAACATCACCATCAATCAAGGAGATGCAAATCAAAATGACACAGATTTCATCTAACCTTAATCAGAATGGCAATCATCAAGAAGTCAAACAACAATAAATATTGGCAAGGATGTGGGGAAATAGGAACTCTTCTACACGGTTGGGATTGCTAACTAGTTCAGCCACTATGGAGATCAGTGTGGACATTCCTCAGAAAATGGGAATGCATCCACCATATGATCTGGCTATACCACTCCTAGGTATCTTTTCAAAGAGGTTTAAACCAGAGAACTACAGTAATATATGCATACCCATGTTCATAGCAGCACAATTCACAAGAGCCAAATTATGGAACCAATCCAGGTATCCATCAACAGATGAATAGATTACAAAATTATGGGAAATATGCACAATAGAAGTCTACTCATCAATAAATAAAGATAAAATAATGTCATTTGGAAGAAAATGGAAAGACCTGGAGAACATTATTTTAAGTGAGATTAGACAGTCACAGAAAGTGAAGGGGCATATGTTTTCTCTAATATGCTCAAGCTAGGGAGTAACTGGGATACCAGAGAGACTCCAGATAATGGAGGACAAACCTCAGTGGAGCCAGGGAAGTGGTCTAAGGGAAGCCTAAGGTTCATTAATGGAAATACTACCATCGACTATGTGTACATATGTGAGAATACCGATGTCAGTCTCAGTACTCTGTATTGAGAAGGGGGAAATTGGAGAGGCAGGGGAGCACCAAGTGCTGTGTGCATATATGTCATTGTCAACATGATTTACATTATGATGGGAGACTATAATGTGCCAATAAAAGCACAACTAAAAAAACAATTTTACTCAGCCATAAAAATAAAAATTATGTCATTTTCAGGAAAATGGTTGATATAGAGAATATTATGTTCTCAGATTAGCCAGTCTCAGAATGTCAAGTATTATATATTTTCTCTCGTATGTGGGAACTAGAGAGAAAATAAGAAAATAAGAGACTTCAGGTAAATAAGAAGCAAGATGAGTAGAATAGTGGAAAGGGATTGGGAAAAGTCGGTGGAAAGGGAAAAAAGAAAGCTGGATGAAATAAACAGTTTAAATAATCCTATGTCCATTTATGAATGTATCACTACCAGTCTCACTAGTATGTACAGAGAAAGGAGGAAGTAGGGTGGTATCTGGATGGAATCATACCATGTGCTGTGGGAATGCTTGTTTGTATCACATGTTTATAACAAAATTATAATATACAAATAAGACATATTTAAAATTATTCATGCCCTAAAGGGAGGAAATAAAACACAGAATATGCCTATTCTTATACCTTTACTTTAGGGCAGTTAGTGATAGTATAAACACACTGTAATATCTGGTGTTTTAGGAAATAAGACTAACACTTCATCATTGTCTCAAGGAGAGGAGAGGAAGAACAAAATAGATGACATTTTCATGATCAATACCTCTGCAAAATACTAATTTTCTTTCAAAAACCATAAATCATGTAAACAGAATACATTATGCTGTTGTTTGTACCATCCATCTACTTAATTTTATAGCCCTTATTATGTGTGTATTATTTTAGTTTATTTATGATTTATCTCCCACATCTATTCAATATGACAACAAATTTCTATCACCTAGAATATATTAATTACTTCAATTTAGTAGTAATTTGGGAGCATACTGGCAGACATAGCAAAAATAGGAAAGCATTGTGTTGTATAGTACTAACGAGATTCAGAAAGAGAACTGTTTATGGAGACATTATTTTATACTGACATCAAAACATGAAACAAATTTGTAATGCAAATATTTTTAGATAAAATTTGTGTAATTTTAATTGGAGCGTTTTTTTTCTTTTTTTTTTTTTATTGGCACATTGTAATCATACATCTTGATGATGTTCAGGGTGATAGAGGCATACATGCACACAGCACACATTGAGCCCTCCCTCAGTATCCACCCTACTCCCTCTCCCTTCCCACCTTCCTGTGCTCAGCAGCTGATTGGCTTGGATAAGTTTGTGTATGTACATCATATCCATTGAGGTGTTTCCCTCTTCAAATCTTTCTCCTCCCTCCCATTTCCCTCAGGTCCCCTCCTTCATTCCACTATGATATCTCCTTTGTCAGGAGACCTTCCTATGTCCTAATTTCTCCCTAACTTCCACATATGAAGAAAAACATCCCATCTTTCACTTTTTGTTTTTTTATTATTAATTAATTTATTTTTTCAGCACAGATTTTTTTATACATTTCTTGAGTACAACAGGGTTACATAGACATTTATGACATATCAATCATTGTCAGATCACAAATAGCACCACTTCTTCGTTTTACACATATAGCCCACATTTTAACATAGCCTGGTAAAGCAAACTTTCTAGAGTCATAAAACCATACTCCTTTAGGGTCATATATTTACTTTCTAAGAAGTAGGAGGGTCTTTCATCTACGCATCCTAGGGGCAATCTCCAGACTTCGAGACGCCAATGTAGCCATGGCAGAAGAGTCAGTATAATTGCTCATATATGCAGATAGCAACTGCCAGGGGGGAAAGGGCCCAGATGGGCTCCCACAACTCCCCCGTTTTTATTTTATCTTTCACTTTTTGTGACTGACAAATCTCACTAGCATATTGAATTGGAGTGCTTTAAGTAGAACTGTTCTAATTAATTATTTCATATTTAACCTTTTGTTATTTGTTAAACAAGAGCTTAAAATAACAATAAAATTTAAGTATACATATGACATTATGAAACATTAGAGACAATTTAAGGCACAATGTATAAGCAATGGTTAATCCATTAGTGAAATAATTTTCTAAGAGTTTTTAATATGTCTTGAAATTTACCTTGTCTAATATTGAATATCTGCCAAGAGTGTCCTAAAGAGTCTTTTGTAAGACATTCTCTGTTTTTGGTTACACAAAACAATTAGACCTATAAAAAGATTATAAAGAAGTAGATTTAGCCGAGGGGGTTGGATGGGGGGCAGGGGGGACACTAATGTATATCAAGGTCACTCACTAAACTGAACTTGAGAGGGAGGGAGGGTGAGGGAGCGGGGTGGGAATTGGGGGAAGGGGTCAAATGAGAATTGTGAGCACATGTATCATTATCAATTTGCACCTAACAAAGATGTATGCTTACAATGTATGAATAAAAATAAAAATAATAAAAAAATAATAAAAAAAATAAAAAATAAAAAAGAAAGCTTTATCTCAAAAAAAAATAAATTACATGCACAGTTACCCTACATATTAGTAAATTACATGCACAATTACCCTACATAGTAACTATTCTAAATATTCACACAAATGAGTTGTCAACACTTAAGGTTTGTATTTGTCTTAGGGAAGAACTTGACGTTGCCTAACTATGCAACAAATAGTACCTGGAGGTAATTTTGCTTTGAGATACTTTTGTGCTTAAAAGTGAAGTTGGTTAAAAACTGTATATCTCTAATTAGATATTCTCATTAACTAATGAAAATAATAAAATAAACTATTATCTGATTATTACTAATGTCCCTAAGATATATATGAAGCTTGTTGTTATGACTGAGACATAGGATGTTCCCTGGAAGTGTTCATGTATTGATATTCAGAGGTGATGATATAATTAAATCATGAGGGTTCTAATCTCTTGGGTGGCAACCTAGCCAACTAGACTGTGGCTGGAGGAGATAGAACATTGAAGGTGTGATATATCTATATCATATGCCTGGGCTCTCCTATACTATACTATATATTTAGTGTACATTCATGGACCTTCTTCCCCTTTTTCTTTGCTTCTAGTCACCATGCCCAGAGCTCCATAGAACTTATTCACCCTAATGTAGACTGAAATCTCTGAAATCTCCAGAAATGTGAACAAATAAATTTTCTTTCCTCTTAGTTGTTGTCTTCAGGTATTTTGGGTCACAATAGTGAGAATGCTGACTGAAATATTACTTAATCTAACTTTGGGGTATTATTCACATAACTTTCCAGAGATTTTTAATTTTTATTTTCTTTGATAAGCTACCCTGAAAAGAAACATCTAAAAACTTGCTAGTTGTATTGTATACTTAAAGCCTATCTGGCTGCCTTCTTTTGTGGATGTACTCTAATGGAAATTTTAGTCTAACATGGGGAATAACCACTACCCAAAGGAATATGAAACAAGTAATGGTAATTGTTTAGTGAGGCATGGAAATTAGTGAGGAAAAAATAAATAAACAAATAAACAAAACCCACCAAATTGGATCCTATTTGGGTTCTTATTATGCCAATCAGAATGGCAATCATCAAGAACTCAAACAACAAATGCTGGTGAGGGTGTGGAGAAGTGGGAACCCTAATATATTGCTGGTGGGATTGTAAATTAGTGCAACTACTTTGGAAAACAATATGGAGGATCCTAAGACGAATGGGAATGAAACTACCATATGATCCAGCAACACCACTTCTGGGTATCTACCCAAAAAACGGAAACCAAACTATCAGACCAATGCAGGTGTATCTATGTTTATAGCTGCACAATTTACAATTGCCAAACTATGGAACCAGCCAAGATGTCCATCAACAGATGAATGGATTACAAAACTATGGGCTATGTACACAATGGAATTTTACTCAACCATAAAAAAGAACAAAATCATGTTATTTGCAGGGAAATGGATGGAACTGGAAAACATTATGTTAAGTGAGATTAGTCCGTCACAAAAAGTTAAAAATCATTTTATCTTTTATTATCTTAATTTGTCACTTTTTTACATGAGTGCAAGAATGTCTCAAATATCAGCTATTTTTCCCTGAAAAGCTCTTAATTTATTTTTGAAACTTTTGTTAAAAAAAACTTTTAAGCCGGGCGTGGTGGCGCACGCTTGTAATCCCAGCATTCGGGAGGCTGAGACCGGAGGATCCGGGTTCGCGGCCAGCCTCAGCTACCTAGTGAGGCACTCTGCAACTTAGTGAGACCCAGTTTCAAAATAAAGAATTAAAAAAAAATAGGGCTGGGGGTATAGCTCGGAGGTAGAATGCCCCTGAGTTCAACCCCCAGCACCGCAAAAAAAAAAAAAAAAAAAAAAAAAAAAAAAAAAAAAAAAAAAAAAAAAAAAAAAAAAAAAAAAAAAAAAAAAAAAAAAAAAAAAACTTTTAAAATCATATATTTTAAAAATAATATAATCATTAATAATAAAAATTAAAATGCAAATTTCAAAATTTGTGTAATCTATTTATAAAATGACAATTTTAAAAAATTAGAGTGAGAACTGGGCATGGTGGAGCATGCTTATAATTTGGGAGGCTGAGACTGGAGGATCTGGGTTTGAGGCCAGCCTCAGCTATTTAGTGAGGCCCTCCACAACTTAGTGAGATCTGTTTCAAAGTAAAGAATAAAAAACAGGGCTAGGGGTATAGCTCAGAGATAGAATGCCTCTGAGTACAATCCCCAGTACTGCAAAAAAAAAAAAAAAAAAAAATTAGATTGAATCAATAACTTGAGTTAGCTTTGCCATTTTTTCAAAAAAGATTAAGTACTAAGATATTATGAATGGATGGCTTAGAATTGAAAAAAGTATCCACTGACTGTCTGCCTTGATTCCAATATAAGCCATTGTCTCCTCTAATATCTGAACTAATTTAGATGGCTTAAGCTATTATTGAAGAAACAAACACAACTGTGAACAAGAGCAAGCATATTTACAGCATTAGAGACCTTGCAGAATGCCTTGATTATAAGACAGA
>PVLC010036684.1:0-15674 GCA_004027655.1 Graphiurus murinus | reverse complement strand
CAGTAGATGATCAATAAATGCTTAGTTTAAAAGCTTGATGAAGAATTTCTTCCCTTAAAAACTTTCAATGTCTTCCTATTACTTAGAGAATAAAGTCCAAACTCTTTAAAATAGCATTTCGATATGCAGTGAAATATGACTCCAAGCAATCTTTTCGACCAAAATTTTCTCATACCATTTTCACTACCTACTGAAATTATGATATCCCCATTTTATATTTAACCAAACATTAGCATTATTTTAAATCCCTGATTAAGTATAAGCACCAACCTCCTGACAGAAAGATCAGAAGCTGCAAAAAAGAGAGTTCATCTTTTGGTTTTGTACTCTAGCTCTGACAAGATGTGTGGTATACCTCAGACCCTTGCTGAAGATGTGTTGATCACTGGGAGAATGAGACAGAAGGATCATAGGTTCGAAATTAGCCTCAGCAACTTAGTGAGACCCTGTTTCCAAATAAAAAATAAAATAGGGCTGGGGATATAGCTTAGAGGTAGAACTTCCCTGAGTTCAATTCCTGGCACCAAAAAAAAAAAAAATGTTGACCAGAGAGGAGCTAAGACAAGACAGTGAACCAGGAGAGTGTACCATTTTATAATCCTGCTGTGTCTTTAGTGTTCTCCCTTTCTCTGTGGTGAAATTCTGACAAGCATCACTACATAGTCTTTCATGGAGGAGAAAACATGCTGTGACCTGCACACAAGTAGAAGATCTGCTTTTATGTACTCGAAACTTTGGAGTCCTTTAACACTCCTGGAATCATAAATCAATTCTGACTTCATTGATATGCCCCTGTGATGGTTAATCTGGATTGTCAACTTGACTAGATAATGAAATACCCAAGATTATGTGGCTTTGAGTGTGCTGATGAGATGATTGGCTTATGTGATGGCAGATTGAAGGGGAAAGGCAGCATGTTCTGATAGGCACAGAACATGGATAAAAAGAAGAAAGCTGTGTGATGGCACGTGCGGTTCTTCCTAAAAAAGCACATCTGCTATCAGCTGGGATATCAGCCTTCAGCTCTTCAAACTGGATTTTCACCAGCTTTTCTTAGGGGAGACTCCTGGCCTTTCCATCTTAGACTGAAACTTCATTTTTGGTAGCTCAGATTCTGAGACTCCAGTTCTTGTACTTTTTGATCAGCTGCTGGTTCTTCCGGCTTGTTCAGGCAGCTACTTGAGACTATGCTGCTTTGGCCTGTAAGCTGATTTGATAAACCTCCTTTTACTATATAGTTCTTTTACTCTAATGAACCCTGTCTAATAGAGCCCCTCTACTATATCTTCATTGGGCAGAAAGACTGGGCAAATAGAGGTCAATTCTGAAAAAAAGGGGAAAGTAAATCTGAAAAAAATACTGATTTCTAGATAGCATTTAAGGCTAATGGTATATTTGTTGCACCATGATTCAAAGTTTATTTTCTTTTTTTTTTTTTTTGGTACTGGGGATTGAACTCAGGGGCATTCTACCTCTGAGCTATAACCCCAGCCCTATTTTTTATTCTTTATTTTGAAACAGGGTCTCACTAAGTTGCAGTGGGGCCTCACTAGGTAGCTGAGGCTGGCCACAAACCCAGATCCTCTGGTCTCAGCCTCCCGAATGCTGGGATTACAAGCGTGCGCCACCACGCCTGGCCAAAGTTTATTTTCAATATTACACAATATTACACAAAGTTTATTTTCTATATTACATATTCAATATTTAAAAACAATAAAGTTTTTTTTTCTTACCTAGTAACAATGTTAACTGAACGGATATTGAATAAAATGCTATAAACAAACTTTAGAACATGAATTTGACAAAGCAAAGAGCATGTAAGGATTAGAAGATAGATGATCAACAGGTGAATAATCAATCAGCATTTTGAATTAAATACGAACATACACTTTTTTCCTATGACACCTTCTTTTAAGTCAATATTATCCCCGAAGAGCATTATGCTATCTGTAATGCATGTGGGATTAAAAATTTTTTAAAAACTCTCTTAATATTGATTTGCAATTCAAATTTGAAAATTATTGCAAAATTGTAATGCATCAATCCAGAACAAAAAACTCATCAGGACCTGTAAACATAGTGTCATCCCAATAATGAAAAATGAGTTTTATCATAAACATTCATGAACATGAGAATGGCCATCTTATTCTATACCTTTCTGAACATGAAAATATGGGCAATAATTGAAGAAGATGGTAGTAATGCATCAGCAAGCAAAGCCAACTGTATCTAGTTTGAAGAATGGACTGTTTCTTACTGGAGGGCAGTTGGTTGCTTAATGACACTATACACATAATGACCAGGAGTCTTAAATTCCTAGGTTAGTTCATGGTTAAGAGATACATCCATCCAATCACAGAGCTGAAGTAGAACATGTCTATATAAGCAAGAAAACTAAAATATCATTCTGTGTGGGACTGAATTATGTGAAAGGGAGACCTTTATTCCACTGTGATCCTGGCTGCTTGAATCCATCCACAGCGAAGGAACAAAGTCTCTCCAACATTAATGAACAACCACTAGGCTCAATGTTCTTCACTCTTTCTTGATGCCCCAACCACTGTGGATTCTCTATAATTTGCATGCCAAAATCTTTTTTTAACCGTAGAATCAAGAATTAGTAATAACTTTCTGCTGACTCTGATACTCTTTAGTCTCTGGTCCCTACACATGTATCCTTAATTTTGAATGAACTTGTGGTTTAAATTACATAACATATCTACTTACCCTAAAATATTTTATGCTTGATGCTTGACATCACATTGTGATAATGCATTTCAACTCTCCAAATACATATTTGAACTTTTCCTCCCATGGTGATGAGGATCAAATACACACCCTTGCCAATGTTAGGCAAGTGCTCTACCAATGAGTGGCATCTCCAGCCATATATATATGATGTGGTCCTAGAGATTGAACCCAGGGGCATTCAACCTCTGAGTTAAGCTCTCAGGCCTATTTTACTTTTTATTTAGAAACAGGGTCTCACTAAGTTGCTACCAACCTCATTAAGTTGCTGAGGCTGACTTCTAACCTGGAATCCTCCTGTCTCAGTCTCTCAAGAACTGGGATTACAGGTGTGCACCACCACACCCAGCCCTATTTCTATAGTTTGACTTTTTAAAGAATTAGTATGTTATCACTACTCCCTACACACTATATTCTGGGCTTGAGAAAACATGAGCATGACTCTGACGACCTGTATAACCTAGAACACTTACCTATTCTCAAAGTATTTGTTACCTCAGGCTTAAAACAGAGATAGCAGCTGGGCATGGTTACACACACCTATTATCCATTATCAGGAAGCTGAGGCAGGAGAACTAGAGGTTAGAGGACAGCCTCAACAAAGTAGTTGCACTCTAAGCAACCTACAGATATCTTGTTTCAAAATTAAAAAATAAAAAAGGCTTAGGGTATAATTCAGAGGTAGAATTCCCCTGGGTTTAATCCCCAGTACCAGAAAAAAGAGATAACAATTCATCCCTTGTGGTACTACACAGAGTACCAAGTGCATAAGACATATAAATACATTTATCATAGTTCTGTTACTAAATGTCTCTTTTTCACTTCCTAGAACCACTCATTACCTAGAATCAAGCTACCACAGACACTAGATAATGAGCTGACTTTACACTTTGTCTTCCTAATTCTTGCCCAGTCATTCTTCTTTTTCTATTTGTTTTTGGCTTCAGGGCTGATGAAGGTGAATTTCTGAACTGGGTATTAAAAGAATGAAAAACTTTTATGTGAAGCAATGGAAACATGTGTCAAAATATGGTCCAAGTACAGAACAACCCAGTGTTCCTCCAAGGAGTACACGAAACTGTAATTTACCTACATATGCCTCATTTCTTTTGGGTCTCGTCCACCCTGGGGTTTATTGGAAGATAGACTATGCTCCTTTCCTGTCATAACCTGAACACTGAGCCCACTTTCTGATACATAGACGATATTTAGTTCACATTTGTTGGGTTCTGCTCTTATATCTGCTAAAGGGGACAGTCATTAATCTTGCACATGCCAATTTTTTTCCTACTTCATTTCCTTTGCCATATAGGGAAGACAATAATATACAATAAAAATCAAAGTAGTTAGATGCATCTAAGTTCAAATGAAGGTTAGCACTTACTAGCTGAATGGCCTGGAACAATTTACTTAACTATAATGAACACTACTGATATGAACCCCAATGGTTTGTCCCCAGGCTTATTTTTTAAGCTTGAATCCCTATTGTGATAGTATTTAGAGGCAAGGTTATTAGGAGGTAATTAGGTTTAGATATCAAGAGAGTGAGGCCCTCATCTTTAGATTAGAGTGGCCTTAGAAATGACATTTAAGAACTGAGCTTCTATATTGTCTTTCTTTCTTCCTCCCTTCCCAGAAGACATCCATGAAGACCTCATAGGAAACAGAATTGCCTTGCACCTTGATCTTGGATCTCCTACAGTTTCAGAACCATGAGAAATAAATTCCTAATGTTTAAGCAACCTCATATGTGGCATATTGTCATGGTAGCCCGAGCTGACTAATATAATTGCCTTCTTCACTATTAGCATTAAACATATCAATGCTTCTCCCTTTTGCAGAACTTTTGGCCACTTCTCTGATACATCCTCCTTTTTATTACCAATGTTATGAAGGTTATTAGCTTGTGTTTATGTTCAAATGATTTTTAGTCACTTAAATGGATGACCCACAGTGTATAAATCAAATACACAAAAATGTGTAAGTCAAAATTAATTATAAATTTATATTAATCAAATACACAAAAAATTGAGCACATTGCTTGACAACTCACATTTTTTCCAAATGAAAGATACTACTTCACACATAGTATCCCAAGGTAAAAATATGAGTCATATTAACTCACTCTCCTGAATGTTGCTATTTTTTATGCATCTACCTAGTGAGGAGTCAAACTAATATGTGTTTCTATCTCCATTCCCATTGCTCTTAACTTTGTTGAAACTGTCATCATTTTGCCTGTGGGTTTCTCATGATCTACAAACTATCTTCATGATTCAGCCACTGTATGTTTTCTAAAATGCCATTCTAAATTGAATACTGCTTCATCAAAATTTTTATGGCTCTTTTTTATAACAACAACAACAACAATAATAGGCATATACTGAATACTGGGAATGTATTAGGCACTTTTAAAACTGAGAAAGAATGCAAAGCAATGAGAAGACATATTAAGACACTTATGAACTATTAAACATTACCTGATTCAGATACTATAATACACTTGGTCATTACTATCACATAGGGGCATTTGAGGAAGTGATAAAGACTGATTATGGAGACCTGGAGAGTTGGAAAAGGGATATATGCTTAGGTGTATATGGGTGTATTTGTGTTTTATTTTATTTATTGTTGTAGTTAATGAATATGATAGAGTTGAGTGCCACTTTTACCATCAAAACATTCTCCATTTCTATGAAGCTTCATAGAATAGTGTCTAAAGAGAGGTAGATTCGTTAAAGGGACAGAAAAAATATCTCAGGTAGATGCAGAGGGATATATCAATTATCTACTCTTATATCAACCACTTAGTACCAATTATTGTTACCTTACTAAATAATTCAGTTACCTTTTTCATACAAAGCGGTTCATAAAATAATCGTCGTATTAAGAGTAACAGGCATATATATATATGTATATATATATATATAATAGTCACATATGCATATACATATGTGTGTATATATATAAATATATATAATAGTCATTAAAATCCTCATAACTGAGGTGGGCATGGAGGTCCATGCCTGTAATCCCTGTACTTGGGAGGTTAGACAGAAAAATTGCAGGTTCAAAGCCAGCCTTGGCAATTTAGTGAGATTCTCAGCAACTTAGCAATATCCTGTTTCCAAATAAATAAAATAGAAATTGGGGTGTAGCTTAGAGATAGAATGCTCCTGGATCCATCCCCAGTACCGCTACCCAGACTGGCTGACCTTTGGCCCCTGCACTTCTCATGCTCCTTGCAACTGGCTGGCCACCCTTCACTCCCTGTCTGGCCTGCCTGTGCTGCTCACTCAGAACCTTTGCAAGAAAGGTTTGCTTTGGAGAAACGACCCAGTATTGCATCTCCCAATCTCAAAATGTTTCCAAGAGGCTCAGTTAGGATAGTTATTACATTTTTAACATGGTACTGAGGATTGAATTCACAGGAGTGTACCTCTGAATTATACTCCCAGCCATTAATTTTAATTTTGAATCAGAGTCTTGTTCAGTTGCTAAGGCTAGCCTCCAACCTATGATTTCTCTTGTCTCAGCCACCTAAGTGCTGGAGTTACAAGTGTGCACCATCACACCCAGATGATAATTATGACATTGAATGCACCAGTGCATTTATCTAATTTTTGTTATAGTATTATAAAGCATTCTTAAACATTTTCATTGAAGTAGTGTCAAATATACACAGAAAAGTGTACACAAGCATCATAAGTATGTGCAGAGCTTGGAAGGTTTTTTTTTTTTTTTAACACGAAGTATCACTCTCATGCTTTACATGATTTATTTGATATTGATGGCAGTTAGCTGTGATTTTGATTAAATATTTGCTTCAATTTGGACTTTTCTGAGTATGTGAAGGACTCATATCATAAGTAATTGCTTTTTCCTTGGTGGAGTTTGCCCTTTGATGACACCTACCCTCTAGGACAATTAGGAGCAGGATAGACTAGAAGTGTGTCATCCATCCATTCATTCATCTATTAAGTTCATCATTATCATGTGCAAAATATGACTCGAGATTTAGTTCCTTCTTTGACTGAGTTCCACCAAGTGACTAAAGTGTAAAGCATTTAACAGTGAGAACTATGTTCATTACAGAAGTCTTTCTAAAGTTTCCTATAGGAAATTATAATGAACCTAAGACCTGAAAGTAAAAGGACAGCTAGTTAACAAAGAGAGATAAAGGGTGAAACATCTTTTATAAAGAGCATCTGAAAAGACCCAGAAGAACAAAAGAGTTAGCTGCATTTTCTTTTTGCATTTGGGGAACTAAACATATTCACGTGCCTGGAGCATTAGTGAGTGGGAGAAAGTATATGTCTGATGACTGAGTTAACAAGGCAGCAGACAAAACCAGATCTTGCAAGCACATTTATATCTACAGTCCAATATTACCTTGTCTCTTAGGATGTTTTTCCCAATTAAATTATAAAATCTATATGAAAATTGCTAGTCAGACATTCTAAGCACTGGCATGCAAAGCTCAAACACAAGAATCATAAAGGGTGCTTGGACTGGTCTCCCGGGATCATGTGCAATTATCTACAGCAAGAGGTAGAATGGGAAGATATTGACAAAGCAAGACTTATTGAATTCAGGAAGAATCAGGCAGGCTGTGATTATAGCATCGACAAAGCTTATGCCCAGGGCATGATTTAAGATGTGCAAGCAAGAGTCTTAATATAGAGGTGTTTCCTTTAATCATGGGCCACACGGAAAAAATACTAAGAAAATGGAACATTATCATCTATACACTTTGCTTTTTGCTTTATATTGTGTGTGTGTGTGTGTGTGTGTGTGTGTGTGTGTGTGTGTGTGTTCCTAGGAATTGAACTCAGGAGTGTTCTACCTCTGAACTATGCTTCCATCCCTATTTTGTTCTTTATTATTATTATTATTTTTTTTTTTTTTTGCGGTACTGGGGATTGAACTCAGAGGCATTCTACCTCCGAGCTATACCCCCACCCCTATTTTTTATTCTTTATTTTGAAACCGGGTCTCACTAAGTTGCGGAGTGCCTCACTTAGGTAGCTGAGGCTGGCCGCGAACCCGGATCCTCTGGTCTCAGCCTCCCAAATGCTGGGACTACAAGCGTGCGCCACCACGCCCGGCTGTTCTTTATTATTTTTAAACAGATATGCTAAGTTACTGCGCACTGACTTTAACCCTGCAAACCACCCATATCAGCCTCCCAAATATTGAGGATACAGTCATGTGCTATTGTGTCCAGCTTATTCTCTGAATGTGCTCTATGATCTCAGGGATAATGGTTACAAAGGTCAGGAAGCTGCTGCCATAACTATAAGGGTGGAATAGTTATGGTGACTCTCATACATGTTACTCAATCATGTAGGAAATAGTGACTGAGACCTTGTCATGGGCATGGTGACGAATGGGAGAAACAGAGAGCCTTCTCCAATGGAGGTCACAGTGAAAAGAGAGACAGATAATGGATGAGTGAGCAGGTGAATAAGATGACTTCAACCAGCAATACCTGAAGGAACACAAGGAAGATTCCCAGTCTGGAGTCAGGGAATCCTCCCTGCAAATAAGATATTTGATCTGAGGTTGACAAAGAAGGAAAAATCAGATCAGGAGAAAGGGTCTGATGGCAGATGGAATATTCAGAGAAAATACTCAAGGGCAAGAATGATCTTTGGGCTTATTGAAATGACACAAAAGGAGGCTAGAATCAGGGAATTATGGAGAGCAAATGAAAGGAGATGTACGGATGCCACTCACAGAAGCAGCTGGTGCAAGGTAACATAGGCCATTAACTATCAGTTTAACAAATTTGGATTATATTTTAAGAAAAACAATATATATAATATATTATATATAATATATATATATATAATATATAAACAATATATATATATATATATTACTCTGGCTGTGTTATGGTTAATTTTTTGCAGAGAAATGCAAGTGTGGAAGCAAGAGGGCTATTGCAGGAATCCAGACCGGAAATAAGAAATGGTCACATTCAAGATATGTTTTGGAGGTAGACTTCATATAATATTATGAATGATTGAGCATGAGGTATAAAGGAAAGTGATGAACTAAGGAGAATCCTTCACTAACTAGCTCCAGAAAACTGTAGAAGCTCATGTTAATTACTTGAGAGGAAAGTGCTTCATTTGGATGGATGGATGGATGGATGGATGGATGGATGGATGTTAAGGCCATTATTAGGTGAGTTTAGACTTCTCTTGCATTATATTCTGTAATTAATTGTGGGAGAATTTTTTCCAGAATAAGGAGTTGACAGAATGGGAGAAAATCTTTGCCAGCTACTTCTCCAATGTAGAATTAATATCTAAAATATACAAGAAGCTCAATAAAATTATCACCAAGAAGACAAACAACCCAATAAAAATGGGCAAGTGAACTGAATACTTTTCAAAAGAAGAAATACAAATGGCCAATAAGTATAGGAAGAAATGGAAGAAATGTTCAGCATCATTAGCAATCAGAGAGATGCAAATCAAAATTACCCTGAGACTTCATCTAACCCCAAATTAGAATAGCAATTATTAAAAAAAAAAAAAACTAAACTAAAAATAAAGGCTAGCAAGGATGTGGGAAAATAAAAACCCGATACATTGTTGGTGGGATTGCAAATTCGTGCAGCCACTTTAGAGTACAGCATGAATGTTTCTCAGAAAAATGGGAATGAACTTACCATATGGCCTAACCATATCACTTTTAGGTATCTACCCCAAAGGATTGAAACAAGACTGTCACTGTAACATATGCACATCTATGCTTCTAACAGCACAATTCACAATAGTCAAAACATGGAAACAGACTGGCTGTCCATCAACAGATGAATGGATTACCAAATTATGGAGTATACACACAATGGGGTTCTACTGATCCATAAAGAACAAAATTATGTAATTTACAGAGAAATAGATAGATCTTTAGAATATTATGCTAAGTGAGATTATTCAGTCACAAAATGTGAAAATGCAGATGTTCCCCTCATATATGGAAGCTAGGGAGAGATTGGCATGTAGAAGGGACAATAGATAAAGGAGGAGAAACCTTAGTGGAGAGAAGGAGGTGGCCTAAGGGAGGGAGGTGATTAAAGGGAGGGAGACTTGATGAAGGAAACACTTCAATGGACACGATGTACACACACAAAATTATCAATGACAGTCTCAATGTCCTGCAGGGAGAGAGTGTGGGAGAGGGGCAGTAGTTGGGAGGAAGCTCACAGAGTGCTGAGTGCCTGTATGTTTCTATCACTCTGAACTTCATCATGATGTATGATTTCAATGCACCAATAAAATAAAAAAGAAAGAATAAAATAAAAGATGAGAAGAAGGAGTAATGTGGTATAACACAAAAGTAAATTTAGAAATGTGTCCCAACTTATGGGCTGATTCCACCTCCTGAAAATGACTATAAAGAACATCATGGTAGAAAGTATTCTGGAGCCCTGGAGCCCTATATGGCATATCTGAACATACTTCTGAGACTTAGCAAATCTAAGAATGGAAATGGGGAGAGGGTGTTGGCACACCTGCCAGGTGTCTGTGAAAGTGAAAAGCAAAGGAATAGTATTACATTTAGAGTATGGTAGAGCATGGGATAAAATCCCTTGGGTAAAATACCATGACTCTCTCTCTTCTCATCTATAAAATGGGGTTATGAATTGAAATCTCACATATGCATGGGGAAAACTGGATATAGTAAAATATGTCAAATGATTGACATTTAATCAATAATAAACACTAGTGCCATTTATAATTAAGAGAAAATTACATATACATAATACATATATATGAATTATGCATGAATATACATATATACACACTTAATCCACTGGCAGATCAGTAGATTATACTCATATCAAACACATTCAAACAAACACATGCATCATATTTTTTCTGTCACTTTCAGATTTCCAATATTGCTTATCACTCCAGAGGGAGAAGGATCTAACTTAAGTTTTGTTACCCAGTTAGAGAACTGCAACTTCATTGTTTAACATGCTCTACCCCTTTTCACATGATTTCAAGAGAAATTAAAAAATATTTGAGGATGCTTATGATGAAAGTAATGATGGCCTTAAAATCCTAAGGCACATGATATACTTACACAATTATATCAAGGTCACTCACTGAACTGAACTTAAGAGGGAGGGAGGACGAGGGAGCAGGGTGGGAATTGGGGAAGGGGTCAGATGAGAAATGTGTGCACATTTGTCTCTATCAATTCATACCTAACAAAAATGTGTACATACAAAGCACGAACTATTACAATAATAAATAAATAAATAAATAAATAAATAAATAAATAAATAAATAAATAAATAAATAAATAGGAAAAGATTAGTTATCATCCAGAAGAGACTTTAGAGTTCTCAGTAGTGACTGAAAACCATCCATGTGCACACATCCACTTTACAAGGTTGATGCTCTATAACTTCTATACAGCTTTTCTTTCTTTAAATTCTGTTTTTCCTTTATAGGTTGAAAATTAGTGGGTAGATCAGGAGCACTAGCAGAACAAAAGGACCGAGGAAGAGTTAACAATTGCTTTCTAAGTGTGTTTAAATCAGGTTTGGGCCCCTTAAAGTCCAATCATGCCTCTAGTCTGCTCAAATCTCTTTGGAAACTTGCTGTCACTCTCAAATAAAATACTCAAACACTTGCTATTCCCTGCAAGCTCCTCACCATTTTTTTCCCTTGATCACAACCTATCTATCCCTGCTTCCTCTAATTTGCTCTGCAGAAGCCATTTGGGGCTTGCTGTTTCTCCAGAACCACACCAAGCAGGTTCCTGTACTCTTCATGCTCTTTGAACCTTCTAGTCTCTACCTGAACTGGTCTTGCTCCCAGTACTCTCAAGACGCAATCCCTTACTTCAGTTGCTGATTTAAAATTCCTCTTCTTAGAGATGTCTTGACCACACTTGTCATATTTTTAATGCCTCTGTGATAAGTTTTATCCTTTTTCCTTTTGTTGTTTCCATTACTATTGATATTTATCTAATATAATACATATACTGCTTACCTTAGTTAGTGGCTATTTACCACTTGAGAATATAAGTTTCCAAAGTAATTTATTTTTGTATGTTTTACTCACTGTTTTATCCTCAGAACTTAGATTAGTCTCTGTCATGTGGTAGGTGTTTAGTAAATAATTGTTGATTGACTAGACCATTCACAGCAAGTCTTACCCATGGATTATCTTTGCATTTAATGTACCCAGTTGCTATAGCTTAAAAAAAAGTCAGATTGATAATCCCATATTCTATGGAGTAGAATTTTGAAGTAATTGGATTTTCAGGTTGATTGAGTTGATGATGATTCATGCATATCATATTTTTGTATACTCTATATCATATTGATTAAAACCTATCCCAGGAGCGCAACTGGGCCCTTTCCCCCCTGGCAGTTGCTATCTGCATATATGAGTAATTATACTGACTCTTCTGCTATGGCTACATTGGAGTCTCAAAGTCTGAAGATTGACCCTAGGATGCGTAGATGAAAGACCCTCCTACTTCTTAGAAAGTAAATATATGACCCTAAAGGAGTTATATGACTCTAGAAAGTTTGCTTTACCAGGCTATGTTAAGAATGTGTGCTATAAGTGTAAAACGAAGAAATGGTGCTATTTGTGATCTGACAATGATTGATATATCATAAAAGTCTATGTAACCCTGTAGTACTCAAGAAATGTATAAAAAATCTGTGCTGAAAAAGATAAATATATTTAGTAAAATAAATAAATAAATAAATAAATAAATAAATAAAAACTATCCCAGGACAATTTAGTATTTATTATCTTACATAATAGTATATGTTAATGCTAGTTGGTTGTTTGATTTAAAAATATTTGAGGATGTCTGGGAACACTATGCTGACAGAAAAATAAATATTTATTTATTATGGCTATTTTGCACTGTTCTCTGAAATAGTATCATTGCAGCATAATTCACATTAGTTAATTATGGGATCAACTTATGTATCCATCAGCAGATGAATGAAGATGGAAAATGTGTCATATACACACAATGGAATTCAACTCATAAGGAATTTTAGAGACACTATCAGAAGTGATGATAGAATGAATTCCCTCTTGTCATAGTATTACAGCAATATACTTTGTTTTTTCAACACAACATACTGCAAAGATGAGTAAAATGCTGCTGAAAGTGTTATAAAGACAAATATGGCCGGGCGTGGTGGGACACACTTGTAATCCCAGTACTTGGGAGGTTGAGATAGGAGTATCACATGTTCAAGGATAACCTCAGCAAGTAGTGACTCTCATCAACCTAGTGAGATCCTGTCTCCAAATAAGAAATAAAATTGGGCTGAGGGTGTAACTCAAAGGCAGAATGCCTCTGGGTTCAATCCCAGTACCACACACACACACATACACACACACACAAGGACAAATATAGGCACTCAATTATGTAAGTTGTGAAAATAACTTACCTATATAGTGTGCCATAACAAGCACAATATGAGTATGGACACTGAAAATGTAAAAAAAAAATAACACTGCTGATGTTAACCTCAGGTAAGAAGCCTTAGCATGGTGGATAAAGCACTCTCCTACAGCTGTGGCAATCTGGCAGCAAAACACACCAATACCATACCCATTTCACAGAAAAGAAAGATAAGAACAAGCAAAGTTAAATGATTTGTCAGCAGCTACACAACTAGTAGACATGTGTCTTGAAAGTAGAACTGAACCTTCTAGTCTCAGAGCTGTCATTTCTCCCTCTCCCTAGCCACCTTTAGTGTCATCCTGTGCATTTCCACCCCCAGGCAAACTTAATTACATGGTTCAGAACCAGCATGCAAGTGCAAGCAAAACTGAAACTGGAGAATTCTGATTGTATTCCCAGCTCCTGGCATATAATAACCACCCAATGAATGCATGCTTATTTCCTTATCCTTTGGATGCATAAGATTCTAGCCAAAGATTTTATAATTTTCAGATCACATAGAGTGTCTGTCTAGATTGAGCAGTGACTAACCCACATGCTACAAATTGAAGGCTTTCTAAGATGTCTTTCACACTGAAGTGCTGATTAAATAATCCTCACACTAGCCTTAACAGGCCCAAACAGATATGACAAATTGTCACTCATCAAAAAAAAAAAAAAAAAAAAAGAGTAGATATTTTTGATGTAAGCATAAAAGGAGAGGAAAAAGAGAAATTGTCTAAGTTCAGGCTGCAATTATTCTCAAAGTACATATGAAATACAGAATAGAGAATGAGAAAATGATAAGTTTCATACACAGAGCACTTTAGTATTTTGAAGCATTTTGCATTCTTTTGTCTCTTTGAGCTATGTTCAAATAAGAGAAACTGCAGTTCCACAAACTAGAAAAAATTAAAATAAATTCCATGCCCTAAATACTTTGTTTTGATCCTACATCACTGATATGAGACCAAATAAATACTACTTGATTGTCAGAATACTTGGATTTTACTTTTAGTTTGTCAGTTTAATATTATTTTGAACTTGAACAGCTAACTCTCTTCATCTCTTACTGTCACCTTTTACTGAAACTTTGGATACAAAAATGGAATAAGATAGAACTTAATTATCATAATACTTATTTTAAGTACCACATAGGGGTCTATCTTCTGTTTACCAGAAGAACAGATAATGGTTTATTGGCTAAAGGTGTGAGTTCTGGATTCAGATTATATGTTTTTCAGATTATATTTGAATATCTTTTCAGTTATTTACTGCTTGTACAAGTTTGTAATGTTCATAACCCCTTATGGCTTCATATTCTCACTTTTAGAATTTGACAGTGATAATATATGTATCTTGATGCATCTTTTACAAATGAGATAATTCATGTAGCAGGCTAGTAGAGTATCTATCTAAAAGACAGTGCTCAGTAAATAATTTTTTCCTAATCATTGCATTACTATTAACATTGTTATGATCATTATTGAAGTTAAAATGAGTTGCTATTCTTTTCTGGGTTCTGCTTCGGGCTGTGTGAATTTAGTATCAGTGATAAACTTGGGTTTTCTGTCCTGATCTCTTTAGTAAAATCAATAGTTCATGCTGCTGTTGCCAGGTTGCCTGTTAATTAGCTAGCCTACAGGTTAATTTTCTAACATACATGGTGTGTTAAATAACTAGAGGTTGATATAACTACTTTTGTGATAGCTTCCTATTATGGCAATTTTTGCACATACTTACCCCAGAGTGTAGATTTATTTCAATTGAGGGTTGACTCCAGAGTTTCTACATCACCCTATTTATTATTGTTTTAACAATATTGACTAAAACTTTGTACAGCAAAGCAGTGTGATTTAAAAAGACACAAACCTACCTTACAATGCCTCTATACCTATCACTGAAATTGTCAACAACAAAAGAAGAGATGAGCTTCAGGGACCATCAAAAAGGAGGAAGCCACCCATGACAGCTGAGCTTTGGCACACTCTCTGAGGAAGTGACTTCAGAAAGCCCTGAAGATCAGAAGAGAAACGAAATCAGTTGTGCAGTCCAGAGCCCCTTCTCACCACTGTTACTGTTCTGGAGAACTGCAAATGTTTACAAAGGAAAGTTGTCTGCCCCATTTTAACTCATCTAAGTTAGTATATCAGGGATAAGGAAGTGGACGGTAAGCCCAGATATAAAGGACCAAAATTCATCTTTGATATTGCTCTGTAAATTTAAGCCTGCATGATTCCAAAGTCCATCCTTTTAATTTCTTTTCTTTTTTTTCCCTGCAAGCTCTAACATCAAGGAACCTCCATTTCACCCATGAGAACATTCCTACTCTGGTTGCTTTCTGGAGGAGATAAGTCTCCTGTGACCTCCAAAACTTCAGGACCTTTTCCACTTAATGTTCTCTTAGTCCTCTTACCAAAGGAGAAGAGGGACCAAAAATGGACTTTTAAACCATTTACAACTGTGTTCTTTAG
>PVLC010036683.1:0-15666 GCA_004027655.1 Graphiurus murinus | reverse complement strand
GCCACCCCGCTGCAGAAACGACTGGAATCCGTGAGAAAGCAGACTTCATTTGTTCCCAGCCCACCTCGAAGGAAAATCCCCCAGTGTTCCCAACTGCAGGTGTGCGCTGTGCTTCTTTGGGTTAGCCAGGAATTGAGACTACATGAACAGGATACTCCAGTTTTTGTTACTATTTACAATATTTGTAGCATCTTCGTAACTCCTCAGCTAATAAAATGAGAATCAGTTAAACATCAGCACCATATCTTTTATATGGGTTTTTTTTTTTTTTTTTTTTTTTGCAGTACTAGGGATTGAACCCAGGGGCATTTTACCTCTGAGCTATACCCCTAGTCCTATTTTTTATTCTTTATTTTTTTTGAAACAGGATCTTACCAAGTTCTGGAGAGTGTCACTAAGTAGTTGAGGTTGGCTGCGAACCCGAATCCTCTGGTCTCAGCCTCCCAAGTACTGGGATTACATGCGTGCTCCACCATGCCTGGCTTCTTTAATACCTTTTTTTTTTTTTTTTTTTGCGGTACTGGGGATTGAACTCAGGGGCATTCTGCCTCCGAGCTATACCCCCAGCCCTATTTTTTATTCTTTATTTTGAAACCGAGTCTTACTAAGTTGCAGAGTGCCTCACTAGGTAGCTGAGGCTGGCCGCGAACCCGGATCCTCCAGTCTCAGCTTCCCGAATGCTGGGATTACAAGCGTGCGCCACCACGTCCGGCTCTTTAATACCTTTTAATCTAGCTCATTTCCACAGTATTTTATGACAGTGATATTTTTGAAAAATAGAAAATAGTCTTTTATCCCCTTGTAAAATAGTTTTCCTCCTTTTGTATTTGGTGTTTCCTTGTGATTAGGTTGGAATGATGTGTTTTTGGCTAGAGGACTGCATAGGTGCTCTTGTGTCCTTGGGTGCCTTCATTGTAGCTGTTTTCTCGTCAGTGCTGTATGCTTGTACCTTCTGAAATAAGAGGCATTTTTTTCCTTTTTGTTACATCTTTATTTCTTTCTTATTTTTTTGTAATACTGGGGATTGAACTTAGGGGTGCTTTACCTCCAAGCTACACCTGCAGCCCTTTTTATTTTTTTGTTTGGCAACAGGGTCTCACTATGTTTCTGAGAGTCTTGCTATGCTGCTAAGGCTGTCCTCAAACCTGTGATCCTCCTGTCTCAATCTCCCAAGTATTGGCATTACAAGCGTGAGCCACCACACCTGGCTGCAAGAGCTTTCTTAAAGAAAAATACCTAGTGCTCGTAATGAAAGTGACAGTTCTTAACCAGAAAACAGGAATTTCATATAAACTAAAGATTGAAATGTGCAATTCAGTGCTTCCCCATTTTTATAGTAACTTTGCTTTATATTTTGCAAATGATAAGGAAAAGGTGTGTAACTGTTTCAGTAGTGCTCTAGTCAGGACAAAAACTTTTCTCAGCCAGACACCTGTAATGAAAATTCCAAAAGATAGTTGGACCTGTGAGACTATGTCAGAAAGCAGGGGCTCTGTAGAGAATTTCAACTCAGTAGGAAACTAGGAGCCTATTGGGGGGATACGTGAAACCCTAAACAGTTCAATGGTGCCTATACAAATTAAGTATTTTTTTTATTTCTGGTGGTATTTGTGGTCCTAATACAGCATAGTAAAAAATACTCTCCAGTATCTTTTTATTTCATCTGTTAAATTAGGCACTGTGAGCTGGGTGTGGTCGCACACGCTTGTAATCCCACTACTTGGGAGGCTGAGACAGGAGGATCCGGGTTCACAGCCAGCCACAGTTACTTAGTGAGGCCCTCCGCAACTTAGTGAGATCCTGTTTCAAAATAAAGAATAAATAGGAATGAGGGTGTAGCTTGGAGGTAGAATGCCCCTGGGTTCCATCCCCAGTTCTGCAAAAAAAAAAAAAAAAAAAAATTAGGCACTGTGTCATAGAATAGTTTTGCTACAAATTTTCAGTTACTTAAAGTTAATCAAATTAGGTACTTCAGGAATAGTTATCATTTTCGAACTCTATAATTTGAGGTTTCTAAAAGTAGAATGTAAAATGATCATCAGATGTTTATTGAAAACCTGTTATAAATGGCATTATTCTGGGTGCTGGAGTGAATAAAATAGACAAAATCTCTGCCCTCATCAAACTGATACTTTAGTGGGGAAGACAGACAATAAAAATCAAGCAAGCCAGGCATGGTGGTGCATGCTTATCATCCCACTACCTGGGAGGCTGAGACAGGAGGATCACAGGTTCACAGTCAGCCTTAGCAAGTAGTCCCTCCCCAACTTAGTGAGACTCTGTTTCAAAATTAAAAATAGGGCTGGGGGTATATCTCAGAGGTAGAATGCCTCTGTGTTTAATCCTTAGTACCACAAAGAAAAAAAAATCAGGTAACTCTAAAATGTCAGGTCTTAAGTGCTGGGAGGAAAACTAAAGCCGGGTCAGGAGGTGACAAAGTTGGAGTGAGGGCAGGTGCTCCTTTAGATACGGTAGCTCTTGGGTGACGTTTGGGTGAAGGAACGTGCCACGTGGACACCCAGGAGAAGGGACAGCAAATTCGGGTCTGCAAAAAGTCCTGCACACTCACTCGATTTGTATGAAATACTTAAAACACTATGATTAGATAATTCTTTCTCACAAAGGTTTCTTAATCCTTAAACTTCTTTCGTCTTGATTTTTTTCCCCCCAGGAAGATGTTGATCCTCATAAGGTTGCTTTCCTTCTGCATAAACAGTGGACTTTATATAGTTTAACTCCCATGTACAAATTCTCCTATACTAATCTCAAGGAATATTCTAGACTTTTGAGTGCATTTATTGTTGCTGAAAAGCAAAAAGGAATTGCTGTGGAAGTGGGAGAAGACTTCAACATCCAAGTGATTTTCTCTGCTCTCCTGGGAATGAAAGGAACGCAAAGGGACCCTGAAGGACTTCTCGTCCAGGTACAGTATACAAGCAATACTTGCTTCCTGGGAGAAGAGGATCTGCATTTTCTCTTTTCTTTCTTTCTCTCTTCTTTCTTTTCTTGGCACTGGGGATTGAACTCAGGGCCCTTCTACCTCCGAGCTACACCCCCAGTCCTATTTTTTTTTTTTTCTTTATTTCAAACAGGGTCTCACTAAGTTGCAGAGAGCCTCACTAAGTAGCTGAGGCTGGCTGCAAACCCAGATCCTCCTATCTCAGCCTCCCAAGTATTGGGGTTACAAGCATGCGCCACCACGCTTGGCCTCTTTTTTTCTTTTCTGGTACTAGGGATTGAATCCAGGACCTCACACCTGCTAAACAAGTGCTTTGCCACTGTGCTATATCCCCAGCCCTTTTTATTTTATTTTGAGGTAGGGTCTCACTGAGTTGCCCAGGGTAGCCTCTGGCTTTCAATTCCGCCTTCCTCGCACCTAGTTGGAATTATAGGCATGCAGTACCACACATGGCTGAATTTTCTTAGTAGTTGTGGTATTTTCTTATTGTTTTTACATTCTTAAATTTGTGATTTTTTAAACACAAAATTCCTTTCTTACCAAATTATAATAATTAGATATGGCCAACTTGAGAAATTCCCAGCTGAACTTGTGGCACACACCTGTAATCCCAGTACCTGGGATACTGAGACAGTAAGACCACAGGTTTGAGGACAGCCTCAATAGCCTAGTGAGACTCTTAGCAACCTAATGAGACTCTGTTTTCAATAAAATAAAATAAAAAAGGGCTGGGGTGTATCTCAAAAGTAGTATGCCCCTCGGTTCAATCTCTAGTACCACATACATATACACAAAAAATTCCTTACACACATAATAGGAAATTATGTGTGTGTATGCGTAGAATCATGTTAATTTTAGAAAAATTTGAAAATACAGAAAAGTATGAAGAAAGCTAAAAATCACAGTTGAAATTTTGTTTTAATTGGTTATCTAAATCTATATAGTCTTAAAACTTGGATCATAACTGGGCATGGTGGTACATACCTATAATTCCAGTACTCGGGAGGCTGAGACCGGAGGAGCATAGGTTCAAGGCCATCCTCAGAAAGTTTGTGAGACCCTCAGCAACTTAGACCCTGTTTCAAAATAAGAAATAAAAGGACTGGGAGTATAGCTGGGAGTTGGAATGCCCTTGGGTTAAAATCTTAAGTGATCTGAGTGAATCAGCATAATGGGCCAAATTGAAAGAGCTTAAAATTTTAGTAGAAGTAAATTTATGCCTAAATCTAAGTTGGGAAAGATTTGCTTATTAATGGCAAAAATAAATATGTAGGGCTAATTTATACAAAGCTGTCAACTAAAAACCAGAAGCCTGTAATCAGAGATTACACTAGTAGCAGAAGAATACAGATCAAAGATGGTGGTGGTCTTGTAATCAGACCTTTTTGAAGTAATTATGTTCATTTACGAATGACTCCTATGCATAAGAATTTCAGAGGAGTCGCTGGGAGGTGAGAGAATGTGAAGTCACAGGAAGAATGATTGAAGAAAGTGCTGATGTTAGCATGTGTGATAGGGACCATGAAACATTGGAGAGGCTTTTCCTGTGGAAGAGAGATTGGAGTGAGTTGCTTTACATGCCCACAGGAAAAAAGCAGGCCCGCCCCTGAAGTGCAAACGGTAGGGCCAAACGAATGAAGGAACGTGTGTGTGTGTGTGTGTGTGTGTGTGTGTGTGTGTGTGTGTGTGTGTGTGTGTACACACCGTGTAACTGGGGATTGAACCCAGGGGCATTCTACCTCTGAGCTATTCCCATAGCCCTTTTTATTTTTTATTCTGAAACAGGGCCCCACTAAGTAGCTAAGACTGACCATGAACCTGCAATCCTCTTGTCTCAGAGTCCCAAGAACTGGGATTACAAGCATGGGCCACCACACCTAGCTTCAGATCTTATCTCTAATGTGCTCATTAATTTTGGGAAGATATTATTTAGGAGTAAATGTACTTTGGAACTTAATGAGCCTTCTTTACTTTTTTTTTGTAGATTCTGTCAAAGTCTCAATTACCATCTAAGGACAGAGAAGGTAAAGTGTTATGGACTGGTTGGTTCTGCTGTGTATTTGGCGATAGTCTGCTGGAGACTGTTTCAGAAGATTTCACCTGCCTACCCTTATTCCTTGCAAATGGAGCAGAGTCTAATACAGCCATAGTTGGAGCTTGGTTTCAGAAAACCTTTGACTGTTCTTTCAGTCCTTTGGCGATCAGCGCATTCAATCTCTCCTGGATGGCTGCCATGTGGACTGCGTGTAAACTGGACCGATACGTAGCTACTACTGAATTTCTTTGGTCTGTACCCTGTAAGCCTCAAAGTCTGGACATTTCTTACGCAATACATCCAGAGGATGCGAAGGCTTTGTGGGACAGTGTCCACAAAACACCTGGGGAGGTCATCCAGGAGGAAGTCGACTTATTTATGGACTGCCTTTATTCACATTTCCATCGGCATTTCAGAATTCATTTATCAGCCACAAGACTGGTTCGTGTTTCAACATCTGTAGCCTCTGCCCATACTGATGGAAAAATAAAGGTAGGTTTGAACAACCCTAGTTAAGTAATTTTTCCTTATTGCCAAAATGTCTGGTGGGAGAAACGCGTTTGTTCTTCACATTGAAGAAACACATTTGAATGATGCCCATTCAGAATAGTAGAGAGACTTTCTGCTCTATAAATGGCTTAGCAACGTCTTCAGATTTCTAGATGCAGCTTTGTAATGGAAAGTTATTATATATTATGCATTATAGACTTGGATAATAATATGAATTACTCTGTAGTAATTTTGAAACTTTTGAATTGTTTCTTATTTTGAAGTAAGCCAAGTGTGGTGGCATGTGCTTGTAATCCCACTACTTGGGAGATTGAGATGGATTGCAGGTTCGAGGTCAGCCTCAGCAAGTAGTGAGAGTCATCAACCTAGCAAGACCCTGTTTAAAAGTAAAAAAATAAAATAGGGCTGAGGGTGTAGCTCAGAGGTAGAATGTCCCTGGATTTAATCATCAGTACCCCCCCATCCCCAGTTTTTTTTTTTTTTTAAGTAATTATGAAGGTAACAGGATCTTATATATGTTAGAGAAGAAAATTATAGCTAGAAATACAGAATAAGGTGTCATCTCTATATTTTCTGCTTTTCTACTCACATTGGAAAAGAACTAATAGAGACATTATTTTACTCTCTATGATGTGCTTATTACAAGAAGTATCAAAAATAGAGTTGGTCCCTGAAATATGTGTAAATATACAGCCATGCTGGGCGTGGTGGCACACTCTTGTAATCTCAGTATTTGGGAGGCTGAGGCAAGTGGATCGCAAGTTGGAGGTCAGCCTCAGCAACTTAGCAAGGTAAGTATAATAAGCATATGTAATTAAAATAAAAAATAAGCCAGATGTGGTGGCACATGCCTGTAATCTCAGTACTTGGGAGGCTGAGACAAGAGGATCACAGGTTCAAGGCCAGCCTCAGCAAGTAGTGAGACTCTCAGCAACCTAGCAAGACCCCGTTTCAAAATAAAAATAAAATAGGGCTCGGGGTGTAACTTGGAGGTAGAATGCCCTTGGATTCAATCCCTAGTACCACAAACAAACACCAAAAGAACACCAACGCAAAAAAATAAAAATAAAAAAGGTCAGGCAGGTGTAAATCCTCCTGAGTTCTATCCGCAGTACTAAATAAATAAATAAATAAATAAATATCCACAGTATATACTCAGTGAATGTTTCCTATTGTCTTGTCATTATGTTAGGAGTTTAATAGATTTTAATTCTTTTTTCATTTTTATATTTTTTAAATTGACACGTAACATTTGTATATAATATTTATGGGACACAGTATGATAATTTGACACATGTATGCAATTTGTAATCATCAAATCACAGCAGATTTCTATTTCTTTAAACATTTATCCTTTCTATATGATGGAACCTTCCCACTCTTCTAATTATTTTGAAATCTATAATAAAGTATCGTACTTACCTACTGTGCTATCAAACACTAGAACCAGTTCTTCCTAGCTGATTGCATTTTAGTACCTATTAGCTAATCTCTCCTTAGGCCCTCTTCCTTCTCCCTCCCTCACCTCTAGTGACCACTATTCTAGTCTATTCTTTTTTTGTGTGGTACTGGGGATTGAACTCAGGGGCATTCTATCTCCGAGCTACCCCCTCAGCCCTATTTTTTATTCTTTATTTTGAAACAGGGTCGCACTAAATTGTGGAGGGCCTCTCAATAAGTTGCTGAGGCTGGTCGAGAACCCAGATCCTCCCGTCTCCGCCTCCCAAGTACTGGGATTACAAGCGTGCATCACCACGCCCGGCTCTTCTTCTCTGTGATCAACTTTTTCAGCTTCCACAAATGAATGAGAATATGTCATATTTGTCATTCTGTGCCTAGTAGACCTTAATTCTAATTTGTAGAACAACTCTGTAGTTGTGTGTGTGTGTGTGTGTGTGTGTGTGTTACTGAAGATTGAATTTAGGGGCATTTTACCACTGAGCTTTATTTATTTATTTACTTAACTTACTTACTTGTGGTGTTGGGGATTGAGCCCAGGGGTATTCTACCTTCTACCTACTCCTCCAGCCCTATATCGTTTTGGAAACAGGGTCTTGCTAAGTTGCTGAGGCTGGTTTTGAACCTGCAATCCTCCCGTCTCAGCCTCCCAAGCACTGGGATTACAGGTGTGTGCCACCATGCCTGGGTTTTCTATTTTTTAATTTGAGACAGGCTGGCCTGGCACTTGCCATCCTCCTGCCTCCGCCTCACAAGGAGCTGGGATTATAGGCAAGCGCCACTGTGTTCCGTTGAGGCGTTTCTACCCATATCTTATTGAAAACAAGAAAACGGAGGCCAAGATAAGTTCAAGTGACTCGTGGATGATGGCAGGGAGTCAAGATCTGAACTCTTGTTTCTGAGGTTCCAAGAGCACCCTGTCTAGAACTCATGTTTTTCAAGCTGGAGTTCACAATTCAATGGTAGGCTGGGAAATAATTTTGATAAGAAGAGATCACCATTACAAAACCAAATAAAAAAAAAAAAGGAAAGAAATAGAATAGAAACCATAAAAATGAGAGTATATTACATATGCTAAACTTAATGTACTAAATCTAGAAATTAGACCAATGTCACATGGATTATTCAAACTGCTTCATTATAATTATACTATTTTAAATTTCTTCCTCTCTTTTTCTTTTTTTAAACAGATTCTGTGTCATAAATACCTTATTGGTGTGTTGGCATATTTGACAGAACTGGCAATTTTTCAAATTGAATGAGGCCCGTGTGGACTGTGAGTCATGGATTGCATACTTTCTTCTCATGGTTATTTGCCTAGTTGCTATGCTGAGAGGGACTGCAAGAGAAACGGGCCTCTTTCTGCATCTGTTTTCTGCACAGCACCTTTGGAGTGGCCCAGATGGTAGCCGAGAAGGATCTAGAAGGACAAGTAATGTGGTAGTTGGTGAGCCACGGCCATGTGCTCAGGATGTGACATGCTAGTCTCTAGAAAAAGTGCTGGGTTGCTAAGTATTTGGTCATCTTTTTTTTTTATAGAATTTTTTTTTTTTTATCAAACTTTTAGGATTCAAATGAGATGTATCTAATATCAAGTATTTCAGGTTTGGATCTTAAAAAACTTTAATCCCTTTAAAGCATTTTAGGCTTGCATTCAGAAAGAACTTTTGTCTTCTAAAGACATTTTCCTAACATTATTTTGCTATGGAGAACTGGTTGTCAAAATTCCCTCCAAAAGAAAATAAAGACTAATAGATTTTTATTTAGCACTAATATGCTTCCCTTTTTAATACTGTTCAATTCTTATTGTAATGTTAAATGTTTACTTTTAAAATGAAGTAGTGTGTTTCTCAGCGTCTTAATGACATCTTTTAATTAGTATCTCAGTTGTGGGAAGAATTAGGCTTTTTCTCTAGCTCAAAGGATAGAAACCATCAGTTATATAGGAAATGCTGAGTTAAAGCGCTGACAGGCACCTGGCAGCTCCTCCCGAGGGCAGAAGGATCTTGGTCAGACTTGTGCCCCTGGTTTAGCAGAGCACTTGGTAAATATCTGTAGACGAAATGAATTTCAATCAGGTTTCCATTTTAAAGATGGAAACTGAGATGCAGCGGCCCAAGAGACTTGCCCATGATGTTATATCTGAATGTCTTCTCTTTGTTTATTGAGTGTAAGATTTGGTTTACTTTAGAAACATTGGTTTTTAAAACTCTTGTTTGAAGGATACTAACTTTAATAGGCTGTCATTCTAAAGCCAAAGAATTTGGGAAGGAGGTATTATTTTAGATATAGTGGGGCAAAAGCGTGGGCTGTGGAGCCAGCAGTTCATTCATTCAGCTGATGTTAGGCTCCTGCCGTGTGCTTAGAGTTACGCTGGATAATAGAGAAGTAGGCGTGAAGAAGACAAAGAGGTGCCTGTCCCTGGAACCTAGGACCAGTGGAAGAAGGCGAGGATAAGTCGTTCCAGATGGGGGCAGATGCCAGGAAGAAAGCCAGACAGTTCAGTAGGAAAAAGTAAGACCGGGGTGGGACCTCCTTTATAAATACTATTCAAGGAAGGTCTGTCTGAGGAAATGAACCAGCCACGGGAGGGTCCTAGGAGGGGTGTGCCAGGCAGGGGGGCAGGTGGGGCTCGAGACAGGCCGGTGGCTGATTGAGGAAGACGTCTGTGTGGTGGGGCGAGGTGAGGAAGGGGTAGGAGCAGAGAGACAGGAAGCCGAAGAGGTCGTGCATAGGGGCTTGGTCCATGGAGTTCTTAGTGCCCAATTTTTGGCCAAGGCACCTGGCTGCCCAAGATAAAGATGTTTTCCAGCCTTCATAAGAAGTAGCTATAATCATATAAATTCTGGTCCTGGGATATGAATGGAACTGTCACAGAGAGCTTCTAAGAATCTTTCTTAAAAAATAAAGATGGCCTGGAACCGTGGGGATGTAGCTCAGTTTCGATCACTTGCCTCGCACTCGTAGGTCCTGAGTTCAATCTCTAGCACCACGATAAAAACAACAACAGAACAAACAGCTGGCCTGTACTCCTCGGCCCTTTTATTCGTCGATCCCTCCAGCTTTGTTAACTGGAACACTGAGGAAATGACCAGTGTTCCAGCTGCTCAGGTAGGGCCTGGGGCATGCATGGCGGAGCATGGCCTCCAGGAGCTTGTGTCCTGAAGACTTCTTGACGCTGAACGCCAGCGCCAGCTGTGGACAGTCTTCTTCCAGACTTGGTTGTCAGAGAAGGAAACTGTCTTGTGTAAGCTTTGTTACTTGGGGCTCTGTTGCTCACAGCCAGACCTAATTCTAACTTGATATAGAGGCAAGATCTGCGTGGTCTCAGTTTTTATTCTAAATGCAATGGGAAGCCCCTGAAGGACTAAACAGGCGAGTGATGTGACTCACTTTGTATTTTATAAGATATTCAGGAGAATGAGTTGTAGATAGACAAGAGAGAAGAAAGAGAAACAGTTAAAAAATAAGTATAGCTGGGCGTGGTGGTGCACACCTGTGGTCCCAGCTACTTGGGAGGCTGAGCCTGGAGGAATGCAAGTTTGAGGGCAGCGTGGGCAACTTAATGAGACCCTGTAATCGCAGTCCTTGGGAGGCTGAGACGGTAGGATCTCAGGTTCAAAGCCGGCCTTAACAACTTAGTGAGACCCTCAGCAACCTAGTGAGATCTTGCTTCAGGGAAAAAGAAAAGTGTATATTCGTGTGGGGGGGGGGGTCGCTAGGGGAATAGTCAGAGGTGGAATGCCCCTGAGTTCAATCCCCAGTAGCAGAACAAATAAGAAATTAAAAAACCCAATTGGCTTTAGATGTTTGGGTTTATTTCTAGACTTTCAACTCTATTTTGTTGATCTGTATGTCAGTCCTAAGGCCAGAACCACATTGTTTTGATTACTATAGTATTGTGAGTTTTGAAATCAGGAAGTTTGAGTCCTCCAATTATGTCTTTTTCTCAAGATCATTTTGGCTGTTCTGGGTCTTTTGCTTTCCATAAGAATTTTAGAATCAAGTGTGTCAATCTCTGCAGCAAAGTTAGCTGGGATTTTGATAATGATTGGGTTGAGTCTGTGGATCAATTTGGGGAGCATTGTCATTGTAATGATGTCTTACAACCTATGATATAAAATGTCTTTCCATTTATTTAAATCTTTAATTTCTTTCAAAAAGATTTTTTGCAATTTTCTGTGTACATGTACTGCACTTTGTTTAAATATAGTCCTATGTATTTTATTCCTTTGGTGATATTGCAAATGGGATTTCTTTAGTTTCATTTTCAGATTGTTATTAAAGTATAGAAATACAATGTTGCGTCTTGTATCTTGACCTTGCTGACCTTGCTGATTCTAGCAGTTTTTCCACAGAATTCCTTAGGATTTTCTACATATGATTCATGTCCTATGTGAATAAAGATAGTTTTACTTCTTAATTTTCAGTCTTTTCTTCTTCCTGTCATATTGCCTCAACTAAGATCTCAAGTACAATGGTGAAAAGAAGTGGTGAGAGGGTACATTTTTATCTCATTCCTGATCTTAGTGGGAAAGCACTAAATCTTTTCATCATTAAATCTGATATTAGCTGTGTTTTTACATTGATGCCCATTATCAGGCAAAGTTCCCGAGCCTTTCCCCACCTCACTGAGCTTGTTCCTTCTCAGTGGTTAACAAGTGTGATGTACAGTGTGGATATGTGAAGGTAAAGCATCATTCCTCCAAACAGGAGAAACAATCATCAGAAATAGGAACATGGAAAGCAGTAAGCACAAATGATTTAGAATCAGGGAAGGGAATTTGAGATTCAGTTCCTATCATGTCATTTAACTTTTTTTTTTGGTGGTACTGGGGATTGAACTCAGGTACATTCTACTTCTGAGCTACCCCCAGCTCTTTTTATTTTTTGGTTTTGAAATGGTCTCACTGGGTTGCTGAGAGTCTTATTATATACATTGCCGAGGTTGTCTTTGTACCTGCAGTCTTCCTGTCTCAGCCTCCCAATTATTGGGATTACGGACATGTGTCATCACGCCCAGCTTTATTTTAACTTTCCTAAGATACAGTAGACTTAGAAAAATGAAAGCCAATCCAACCCCCATCCCAAGCTTAATATTATATAGAATTGTGGAATTCACTGTGTACCTAAGTTTAAAAACATTGTATTTCACAACAATGTCTTTTTTTTTTTTTTTGCGGTACTGGGGATTGAACTCAGGGGCATTCTACCTCTGAGCTATACCCCCAGCTCTACTTTTTATTCTTTATTTTGAAACCAGGTCTCACTAAGTTGCAGAGTGCCTCACTAGGTAGCTGAGGCTGGCTGTGAACCCGGATCCTCTGGTCTCAGCTTCCCAAATGCTGGGATCACAAGCGTGCGCCACCACGCCCGGCTACAACAATGTCTTTTATACAATACATCTCACGCAATAAAAACAAAAACAACCCCCAAACTGGAGTGCCTTCAATATAAGAAGAAAACCCCTTAACAGGCTCCAATGGGAACTTTGGCCAGTGCTGCAGTTATGGATCCCTCTTTCTTTTTTTTCTTTTCTTTCTCTTACCTTGGTGATCAAATCCAGGACCTTGCAATACTCCACAGGGGCTCTGCACTGGGCTCCATCCCCAGCCCAAGTCTCTACTCGTGAATGGCTGCCATGTGAGTTGCTCCCACTGGGAACTTTCTAATGGACAGAGTAATCCCTGGAACTTTGTCCCTATTACCCTTTCTTTTTTTCTCAAATATACACAATTGTAGAGGATTGGGAAATTCATGGTGCTTTGAAGACTTAGTGTTAATGATAACTAAGGATCTCATAGAAGTTTTATACTTTAAAGTTTAGCCAAACTTTAGCCAGTAGTGTTAAGATAAATACTACTCGAGGTCTATGTGTTAGCTTTCTGCTACTATGACAAAAATACCTGAGAACCCACCTGAAAGGAGGACAGGTTATTCTGGCTCATGGTTTCAGCGTGTGGTTGGCTGGCCTGTGGCAGCACAGTAAGTGCATCATGGTGGAGGAGGGTGGTGAATTCACGACAACCAGGAAGTGAGGAGAGGAAGGTGCCCGGGGGTCCCCATGTCCCCTTCAAAAGCACATCCCCAGTGATTTAACGTCCTCCAATTAGGCTTCACTTCTTAAAGGTTCCATCACCTCCCACACATACACCTTTGGGAGACATTTCAGATCTCAACTCTAGCAGTCTGTTATATTCAGTTGTGGGCTACATTCCAGGTAAGCCTATGGTGGTAGTGAGTGTGGCACAGAAAGAAAACTGGTACCTAAGGTGAGCTGTGTGGTGAGGTGACTAATTTGAGGCAGACTTCCTTGGGTTTCAGATCAGTGGTGTAATAAATGGGCTTGGACTAAATGACTGTCCTTCAGGTTCAAAACTGTATGATTCTGAGTTTTATACCAGAAAATATGTTTATAGGTTAGATAAGATATATATAGTCCTAATTCTAGCTGGTAGCCCCTTTATTCCTTCAGGTTGAAAGCACTTACAACTTTACATAAAATTAATATAAATGATACAGAAACAATGCAAATTAAATAGCAAAGGTACAAGCATTAAAAGAGTCATCAAAAAATTTTATGGTAAATACTACCTTTATTTAAAAAAGTTATACATGCTAGAAAAAAGCATAAATGATACATGTAAACAATTGTTTACCAAATACTCATTTTTTTCCTTGAAAAAGGTGCAAATGATCTTTAAATGTAAACACAAAAGTTGCCAAACATTTGTATTGTGGGGAAAAGGGGAGGTTATTCCTTTTGGTTGTGGTTAAAGTCTTTTTTTTTTTTTTTTTTTTTTTTTGCTGCAGTGCTGGGGATGGAACCCAGGGTATTTCCACCATTGAGCTACACCCCTATCCCTTTTTCAGTTTTACTTTGAGATAGGGTCTGCTAGGTTGCCTAGGTTTGTCTTGAACTTTTGACCCTCCTGCCTCAGCCTTTTGAGCAACTGGGATTAGAGGTTTACACCACCATGCCCAGTAGTGAGGTTAGTCTTATTCAAAGGTTTTCCTGAAAAATACATTGAAACAAAATTTGCCTATGGATATCATGGGGGGGGGGGGACTTTAACCACTGAGTCATTCATTTCCTTAAAAATTTTAACTTTTCATCAAAGTGCAACTTGAGAGACAGTAACAGTGGCCTTATAGAGTGGAGTTAATGGTACATCGTTTGTATAAAAGAGCCCAGATACTGGTAAGATGCCTCACCTGGCTTTATGCTCACTGATGCGTACTTTTACTGAAGACTTCATTCGTGGAAGGCTGTTATTACGGGTGAGCCTCAGCTTTACCAGGCCGGAGTGTGAAGTGTAAACTGCATACAACCCACTGCTGGGGAAACGTCGCTCCTCCCTGCTGTCCTTGAGAGGAAGGAGGAAACAGCAGGGGAGCTGCTTCAGCGGTCAACATATGAGCAAAAGCTCCCGCTGAGCTGCGTGGGATTCTACCGGATTCTCCAGACAGTGAGTGAGGGTCACATACCGTTTTTATAAGAGGCACTGAGCAGAGCTCTGATACAGCAGAATCTCCACGAGAATATCACGAAAAGACAAGACTGTTAGAGAGTGGAAACAAGTTCACTGAGAAGGAAGCCAGGTGAACTTCCACTGGTGACGACTGTGCACCCAAGTCCTGCTTTAGCTGATTAACACTCCTTCTGAATCATACTATTTAATATGAGATGCTTCCGTTTTTGTTTCTTTTAGATTTCCAAGTCTTCTGGTGCTTAGTGCGAGAATGGCGACAAGCTATCCATTATGCCTTCCTATCTTAATCAGCGCTAATCCTCGTTAGTAGCGGAGTCATATGCATGGAGTGTCTAGTAGATTTTTTTTGCGGTACTAGGGATGGAACTCAGGGGCATTCTGCCTCTGAGCTACATCCCCAGCTCTATTTTTTATTCTTTATTTTGAAACAAGGCCTCACTAAGTTGCGGAGGGCCTAAGTAGCTGAGGCTGGCAGCAAACCTTCGATCTTCCTGTCTCAGCCTCCCAAGTACTGGGATTACAAGCGTGCACCCACACGCCCGGCTATGGAGCGTCTAGTAGAAACAGCAACCAGATTGTAACAGCCCTTCTGCTCTTATTGGTTTTCAAAATGAAGTCAATACCTCAAAATCAAAGTAAGTTTTGCTGCTTGGAATTTTATCTCTTTTTTTTTTTTCGTTGTTTTCATGGGAGGAAGAATAAATAAAAAAACCTAAACAAAAATGAAAAAACCCAAGCTAAAAATTCCCAAACGCCAAAACCAAAACACATGATAAATTAAAACCAAAAATAAATATTCTTCTGCACAGAGCAGGAAGCACTGCGTGCAGGTGGCATCTTGCAGGTGGAGTGCTGTCATCCGATTTGCATTCCTGTACATGAGGCACCGGCAAAGAATAGAATTTGTTCTAATGTTTTCGCAAGCTGTACAAATCTTCCAAGTCAAAGCTCTCCAGAATACAGAGGCACGCATACAAAACTGTCTTCTGCGTGTTCACCATATATGGGATTCACAATGTGTCATTTTAATAACACCTACGCCACCTCCCAGCCGACGGTAATTCATCCCACCATACAACCTGCAAAGAGAGAAACAATCAGATTGTGTAACTGGAAAAAGCATGGTTTCCACTGTAAGCAAGATGTCAGTCAAATGTGTTTCTCCTTTTTGTAGCACACTAATATTTCAGGCTCACACATCTCTTCCAAAG
>PVLC010036682.1:0-15652 GCA_004027655.1 Graphiurus murinus | reverse complement strand
TTTTTTTTGCATAAGTTGGGAAATCCCCTTCTACAAAATAGGCTCATGTTAAGTTACCAACCCTCATAGTGCCTTGAATGTTCAGGCAAAATTATCTTCCCTAAAAAATGTCTTCTTAGTAAAATCAGCATTTTATGAAGAATCTCTCTTTTTTTTAATATTTAAAAAGTATGCGTCCAAATAGAGATATGGGCTAGGGATATGAACAGGCACTTTAGAGAAAAAGAAATGCAAATAGAAAAAAAAAAAAGGAAGAAAAAGTTAATTTTCAGGAACTTAAAAATGCAGGAGTAAGAAATTAAATTGGAGAAATGGGGGCTCTTATGGACTGCCAGGATCCCTGTAAATTGGTTCAACCTTTCTGGAGGGTAATTTGGGAGAACTCTTCAGGCAAAAAATATACTCGTTTTTACCAAGCAATTTCACTTTGGAGAATTTTTTTTTTTTGGTGGTGGTACTAAGGATTGAACCCAGAGGCATTTTACCTTTGAGCTACAACCCCAGCCCGATTTTTTTCATTTCTTATTTGGAAACAGGGTCTCACTCGGTTAATGAGAGTCTCACTACTTGCTGAGGCTGTCCTCAAACCTGTGATCCTCCTGTCTCAGCCTCCCAGGTACTGGAATTACAAGCTGCACCACCATGTCCGACTTCCACTTTGGAGAATTCATACTAAAGAGTACTTAAAGATGGATGTGAATATTTAGAAGTGATTGGTAATCTAAGTTATGATGTATTTTTACAGTGTGATGCTGTATAGCATCAAAAATGAAGTTACAGAAATACATTCGTATATGTTATTAAGAGAAGGAAACATTACCAAATACTTTGTGTAATAACATTTTTAAAAAATATATTTTTGGAAATATTCCATAGGAAAATATGAAGGATATATTTAAAGCCTATATGTGAACAGCATTAAGAATGTTTATATAATTTTTTCACATTTGAGTTTTTAGATTTTTTTCATCCAGTGAGCTCATATAACTTTTGAAGCTTCTTTCTTAAAGCCTTGAACATTATTTAAAAATGTACAGAATGGTATAGGGGAAAGTAAACTTGGTAATCAACACGATGTCACCCATTCCCTAAGTCCTTAATGAAGGTTCAGGAATGCCTGTTTTTCTATCAGAGCTGGTTCCTGAAAGTTGAATTTGAGAGATTTTAAAAAATTTTGTATTTATTGTTGTTGTTGTTATTATTATTATTATTAGTAGTAGTAGTAGTAGTAGTAGTATTGCTGTGGCAAATGTCTGTCATTTTCTAAACAAGAAAGACAATGCCCTGGTTAGATATATAGTTATATTTATTCACTCACAGTACTGTTGTGTTAACAATGAATAGGCAGAGACAGCCTGACTGGTGGTGAAAGATGGTAAACCAGCCTCAGGGCCTTTTCTGGTCAGTTCTAAAGCTCTGATTGCTAGGTTTTCCTAATTTCCCATTTCCAGGGCATCACTAGAGTGACCTTGCTTGCTGAATATGATGCTCTGAATCTCCAAGATTTTCACATGCATTTGGAAATGGGCAAGCCAGGCGATTGTTTACAGGACTCTAAGTGAACTGTGCACTCACAGCAAGTTTGATAAACACACATTTCCTCCTTTTATCAGTGAGATTGCAGAATGTGAAGTATGAGTTTCCAGTTTTACTCATTCCCCTCAACCCTTTTCCTGTTTAAAAACTTAGACATACTAATTGGATACTGATCTATCCCTGTTTTTCATTCTGCTTACTGGTAGTTGACGGCTTATCCCAATACTTACCTAGGCAAGGTTTGGCAAACTTTCAAATATATTCAACTTAAAGGAGATTCATCCCAAGGAATGTAATGTGAGCACTAATTAACAGTAATGACTGCTAATCACTTTGCTTTTTATACTCCTTTAGGAGCACTGCTATTATCCAATGTAGTTAAGTAAAATACTTGTATATGAATCAACAATGCTGCATCCTTTAGCAGCTATTGCTCAAAATGAAGGCTTGCATAAACTAGTTAACATTTTAAAATTGATTTTAATAAGCTATGTTTCTATAATAATAAACTAAAATATCCACTTAAAAATGCTGAATATTTGAAAGGCATCACCTGATTTCTTTTTTTGCAGTCATCGTTGGTGGTAGATAAAAAACAATACTGCAAATAAATTTTTTCAGTTTTTGGCACTTCCTCTTATATTTCTTTAAAATCGAGTGTAACTTCACAGTCACAGCAGCACTTTGATTCTGTTACAAGCACTTATTTTACCAGATCAGTAAGAAGCAATAGGCTTATGTTTAATTTTTTCTGAATTTGTGTATTTACTTCCTGGAGGATCTTGCAGATTTTTAAAATTATGTAGTCCATTTGTATAAACTTGGTTCATAGGATTGTGCAAGATTCATTAAAAAGGACTGTTTTATTATGTTTGTATTTTTAGACCATATAAAAGCTTTCTGTTTATTTACATGCATTCAACATACCTACAAACTCCTTTGCCTCAGGAGGAGACTAAGCAAAACTCATAAATTAATAATTTAAGGAAGCTATGCTTAAGTAGCATTTTGGTTAAGTTAATAAGTTAAAGCCGAGAGTCAGTACCAGGGACTTTAACAATGCTTTACTTTTGACTTTTATTGGCTGAAAATAACTTGTTAAATTGGAGCGTTTGTAATAAAATGAAATCTACATACCATCTAAAGCTCCTTCCCTCTTTTTGATTTATAAGTAGGTTGACATATTATTGAAGAATTTTTAACACTTTCACAGTTCTGCACTTTGACTTCAGAGAAGGTGCTAATCTGTCTGGAAGTTTGAGAGTGACAAAAGGAGTTGTGTACTGTTTTTCTAGGGAACTTGGGATTTTCTATTAGAGGCCTTAGTTTTATGATGGTACCTGTATGATGTTGATCAATTTATAGTGTTGTGGTGGTATTATTCAATAAGTGTTGATGGATTATCTTCTTTGACATTTGGTCATAATGTTATAATTCTCATGGCTAATGCATATGTTTCTTTGGAGATTCAGCAATTCCAGACATTATTTTAAAATTACTCAAATGAAATAATTTATTTTCCTTTCCATTTTATATTATTTGTAGTGTAAAAAAATAAACGAGGGAATAAACAAGTGAAAAAATTAAGTGATAGTATAAGAGGCCATATATTGTATATACTAATCTTATTGTATATGTTGCAAACTTATGTTTTTTTAAAACAAAAATAAAAACCTTTGACATCGTATTTATTTGAATTAGTTTCAAAGAATTGTAATAGGAATGATATGAGGGAACAAGAAATAAAGTTTAATTCAGTGTTATTCATATGTAATTTTAAGATTCTGGAGTATTATATGTAACATTTTACACCATAATACTGTTGCACAGTAGCTCAAAATATGTGTCTGTGAGTAAAAGCTTGCATTTTTTATTTTCTGTGTAATAAAATTGTTTAAAAAAGTAAAGGAATTCAGTTTTGCATCTTTTCCTTTTTTCAGTGTGTTTACTTTCATGTGAGAGTGATTGATCTGTCCCTGTCATTTTACCCAAAGAGGGGACAAATGGAATTGGCCTTTTAAACAAAAGTATGCAAACAGATTGCATTCTTTCTCTTGATAGAATTATGGAAAGATTGCTTGAGATGCCACATTCATTTTCTTATTGATTGTGAAGAGGATTTTGCAATGGGGTGCTGTTTCCAATGGATAAGGAGGTGCTATGATTAGTTACCTTTCTCATGAAAGCAACACAAAAGGAAATGTAAAATGTGTGCAGTTCAGTGTTCTCAATTTGACAGTTGTTTTTGTTAACTTTTTTTCCCCCATTGAAGTAAGTCCAGCCTATTTTAGAGAAACATACATTTTGGATTTTTTTTTTTTTTCCTTTATATTAGGCTTAGTAGATTTCCATGCATTTGACCCTTTAGAGAAATTACATTATGGAATTTTCTGTTTTTAGGCTTCTATTGTAAAGCTTCAAAGCTGATGCAACAGTGCCCTCTATAGTCTTTTAGTAAACAGTAGCTAGATGTAGATGATTTGGAATATTCAGGTAAGAAGCAGGATATTTAAATTTAATCATTGCTCAGACAAGAGACCCCTTTTTCCTAAGTAGACATTCTTGTTTTTCACAAGCGGCTTTACTTTAAACAAAAGGAACAAAAGACCATTCTGAGTTTTCATTTAGAATTATTGGCTACCTCTTGTTGTTACCCAGTGGTAAATCTCAAGTTTTTTATCAGACATTCATCAGAGTAATTTGAGATAGAAGGAATCTTACAAGCTGTACAGTCTCTTCATGAAATATCTTTTTGAAGTTGAAGTCCAATAAGAGTATTTAAGAAAATAATTTACTTCCTTTGTACTGGTTTCTTCTATTTAATTAGAATCTGAGTGGGCTGCCTAGAACTTAACTTTTACTTGTTCCTGAATTGGATAAACCAGGCTTTATACATGATGTTATTTAAATTCAAACCAAGGGAGTTACACAATGTCTAAAGTATTTGCCATTCATTAGCATTGATTTAAATTTTAGATTTCACTTTTTCTCTTCTTTGGTTACCTATCTGATTATACATGTGGATAGCTAAATTTTTCACTATAAAATGTAACTAGATGTGAAGTTAATAATTGGTAATAAAAGCAGGCATCATATTTAACGGAAATTTTCTGATCAAGTTTATTTTGTTTCTGAAAGTGTTTTAATAAAAAATGGAGACCCAAATCATAGTTTCTCCATGTATTCATTGTGTAATGTTAGACACATTTCAAACCTCTGAATCTGCTTTATTATCTGTTAAATGGGAGTAAAAATAGTTTATCCTTTGAGGTTTTTCTGAGGGATTAGAGATAATGTACCTAGCTTGGTCAAGTCCTTATGGATGCTCAAATGATAACTATATTGCAAATATCACAGTGCTAAAACTCCTTTTGTGTAAGACCTTTGTCTTACTTTAGATTTATAACACCGAATTCTGTACCTGGCATATAAAAGATGCTCAATTAATATGTACTGAATATCAGGGCTTCCCTTATTGATATATAATATTTGAAATACTGTAGGTATAAAAGTGTACAATCTAATGTGGCTATATAATATTAGGTTTTTTCGCAGTCCTGAGAATTGAACCCAGGGGCATTCTATCTCTGAGCTACACTTCCAGTCCTATTTTTTTTGTTTTGTTTTATTCTTTATTTTAAAACAGGGTCTCACTAAGTAGCTGAGACTGGCTGTGAACCTGCATCTTCCTGTCTCAGCCTCTCAAGTACTGGGATTATAAGCATGCGCCACTACACCCGGCTAGTATTTTTTTTTTTTTTTTTTTGGTCCTGGGGATGGAACCCGGGGGCATTCTACCTCCAAGCTACAGCCCCAGCCCTATTTTTCATTCTTTATTTTGAAACAGGGTCTCATTAAGTTGCAGAGGGCCTCACTAAGCAGCTGAGGCTGGCCGAGAACCCAGATCCTCCAGTCTCAGCCTCCCAAATGCTGGGATTACAAGCATTCACCACCACGCCTGGCTTCTGGCTAGTTATTTTTTTTAAGTACTGTGAATCATTTAAAACAAAGAACTTCTAGTAAAATTGACTAGTTTTCATTGACAAATTATTTTAGTTACAAATGATAGGAAATGAATAGCAAAATATTCAGAACTTATCTTCAATATGATTAAAAACTGTTGTATTTCACAAAGATGGAATTAGCTAAAGATTCAGATACTTCATAGACCTAATGGTAAAAATTGTCTTACACAAAGGACTTCTGAATTGAAATTTCTTAATATTCAGTGAAGTGCTGTTTCCTATTTAAGTTTTCACTCATGTTTCATACTGGTTTTGAGTAACTTTGAATGTAGTATTATAATAAGCCACATATTCTTTTTAGTATTTATCTTGGGTTACAATTGAGAACCACAAAAGTATCTTATTTAATCATTCTAAAGAAGGACCCAGTGTTTTAAACTTATAGGATGAAAAACTTAATAAATTGAATATGATATTCTTTTTACAGTAATGACTTGTTGCAGTAAAAATCATGTTTAAAATTAAATCTTATAGGACTGACAAGATACTGTCTACTAAAAGAGAAAAAAGAAAAAAAAATGGAGTAAGGTATTTTTTCTTTGCAATGAGAGTACCAAATTAAGAATCTGCTTAATTAAAATAGTGATAAATGTAGATTACATTACTGAAGACAGTGAAATACAGCTGCTCTGTCTAGTGAGATCCTGCATAATTTACCAAGACTGTACAAAGAAGCAATGGAGCAGCCACTGCAGACTGTTAGAGGAAATGTCCTGTTTATTCTACATACATTTCTTTTTTTAATTAAAATGTCAATGGTAATTTTATAGCAGTCCTCAAAAAAATTCTTCCTTAGTTTTTCCAAGGTGGTAGAATAAGAGACAAGGTCATTACTGCTGCTGAATGATACAGATTAAACCTGAGGGAAAAAATAGCATGCTCTTCTTTTTATTAATTCAGTTTTCTTTATTATGAGTTCATATTGAATCGTGATTTTTTTTCATCAGTTTTGAATGAGAGAAATGTGGCAAATCTTTAAGTATATATTTTATTTAAAAATCTTTTGGAGCCACAAGCAGGATTTGGATAGAGCCAGTAGTACTGCCTGCAAATAAAGATGTAGGTATATATGAATTCTCAAAGTGGGGAGGTGGGGCAGATATCTCCATATCTTCTACTGGATTGATATATCAAGATCAGTGGTGATATTTTCTCTATCACTGGGAACACTGTTGGAAATGGGTGAGTGAGACCAAAAAGGTGTTTGTCTGGAGATCAGAAAAGGAATTGAGAGCCCCTTTCATAGGGTATATTTTCTTCCTTTAATGATGACCAATGATATCTTTGTAATTAAATATATTTATGAAAACCAATCTTGCATTTAATAACAAATGTTCTGTTTGTTGTTTTCCCTTCAAGGGATAAGTAAGGACTCCGGGATTAAACTTTCCTGTGTTCTATGTACTACCACGTGGTATGACTCTGGTTTTATTACCTTTTCGTTGGCTTGGCTTTCACATTTCTGAAGTAAGACTAATAATAATACCTCAATCAAAGGATTATTGTGAGTATTTAATAGGATAATCCATGTAGAATAGATCATATGAGAAGCAGCAGTAAAAGTGAAGTGCTACAGTAGTATTTGTTACTAGGTAACATACTTATTCTTGCATTGAAGTAATAGAATATTATTCGTGAACCAACTCCATTATTATTTTCAGTCATCGTTTATCTGTTGATTTGGTTCTTATTAGCTGTGTGCTTCTGTGTATCGTATAGTGTAAATTCTGTCATTAATCATCTTTCTTTTTAGTACTTCATATATTGTCTACTTTGGCACTAGTAAATATGATCTCAAACCTTGCATGTTTCATCATTTGCTTTGACTTGTACTAGATTGATACAGGTTGTAGGTAATTGGATATTTCCAGGGTCCAATTTTCTAAATGGTCTTTTAGGTGACCACCTAGTAAAGCTTCTTAACTAAGAAAGCATTGTAGGCTAAAAATGGACACATTTTTAGATCTTGAAAAGTTATGTAAGGAAACAGCATAAGAACAAACTTGAGATGACTTCATTTTATATGCTTTTTTCTTTGAGCCTCAATAAAACTATGAATGAAAGAGGTGTGAAGATAACAAGTCACATATTATATAACCATTATTTATAATTTTTACACATGGTGTGTAAGCTGTAGAATGATAACATTTATTTTTTAGTGTGTTCTGGTCATTTTTTCATGTGCTGGAGATATGATTGATTAAAGCACAGATTCATGTGACTAAGGTACATAGACTAAAACATGTTGATTTTTAAGGCAGAAAGCTGCTGATACAGACTAATCAAAATAATACTGCTTTTTAAAGAATATTGCACATTCCTCATAGTTTTCCTCTTTGTTCATACTTTGGTATCCATCCTTACTGACCAGTATAACTGTTTGTCCATAGAATTCTGTATTCCCTAAGACTCAATGTTACTTTTATCTCTGCCTGATTGGGGAATTATACACATGATTCTTGAGTTAGCTTATTCTTTTAAGTAATACCTTGAAATAATTTATCAGTTTATATGTTTATTGGAATTGGGGATTGAACTTGTGGGATTCTACCCCCAAGCTATACTCCCAGCCCTTTTTTATTTTTTAATTTTGAAACAAGGTCTTGCTAAGTTGCTGAGGATCTCCCTAAATTGCTGAGGCTGGCCTCGAACTTGAAATTCTTTTGTCTCAGCCTCCAAGTCTTGAGATTACAAGCATTTTCCACCTTGCCCAGCTATTAGATTATTCTTAATCAATTTAGATTCTCTAGAGTTTTTCTAGAAATCTGCTAATTTTTTCTCCTCTGTATCAACAGAGTGCATAGTTTTTGCAGTACTTCCACAAAGGTACCACTATGTTTGCCTAAGTTAAGTCATGATTCAGAGATCAAATAAAATCAAATTTCTAAATCAGTGTTTCCTGAGGTCATGGCTTAGAAACCATTTATTTTCCTTTTTAGATTAGTTGCTTTGGAAAGCTAGACAGTCCTCTTTATTTGTGGTAGTATCATCTAATTCAGATCGTCTTTGGTGTTATTGTGGATTCTATTCTATTGAAGACTTGGTAGCATTCTCTAAAATTTAATTTTAGACTAACACAGAGAGGCCTTGTTTTTGGATGGAGTTCTTCAACATGTAGAAATTTCACTTTCAGTTCTCAGTGGCTTCCTTTCTCCTTCAGTTTTTTTTTACTTTGCTTTGTATTAATTGTATATTTTAGAAAAGGCAACATTATATAAAAGGTAAAACTAGTTTGTGAAAATTTTACAGTTATAATATGACAAACATATATAGATACTTTCTTCTTTGTGGTTAATTGATAATGAGTCCCTACTATGTGTAAAAGTCATTACTATTCACTGAATTCCTGTTTCATGCAACAGATTTAGTGTGACTATAAAGATTCCTACCCTTATCTCATACCTTTATTGACTTGGAATCAATCGACCAATTAAGACATCTGAAACGGAAATGATTATGAAGCATCGACAACCAAGAAAAAATGCTGTTATGAAAAGTTTGAGGGAAAAATGTTACAAATGACTGTTTATAATTAGCTTAGTCACTAAAATACTATTTGATAAAAAGCCATAGCTTTTAAACTACCCATATCTGGGTAGTTTAAAAGATGTGTTTTAATTATTTGGGGGAAAAGAATAGTTTCGTGTGTGTCAACTTTATAAAAAACAAAATTAGCATATAATATATAGTTTGTTATCATTTGATAACTACTTACTGTCCTCATATTCACCCCAGACTTAGAGAAAGCCTCCTAAAATGTTGAAATCTGTTTTCCTAAATTATTCATTGCAATTACTTGATACTTTTTTTTTTTTTTTTTTTTTTGCGGTACTGGGGATTGAACTAAGGGGCATTCTACCTCCGAGCTATAACCCCAGCCCTATTTTTTATTCTTTATTTTGAAACCGAGTCTCACCAAGTTGCGGAGTGCCTCACTAGGTAGCTGAGGCTGGCCGCGAACCCGGATCCTCTGGTCTCAGCCTCCCAAATGCTGGGATTGCAAGCATGCGCCACCACGCCCGGCTCCATTTTACTCTTAACAAGGATCCTATAACTGTTCCCTAACAGGAAATGGTACTCCTGTGCAAAGCAAAATAGTCAAAAATCACTTCCAGCTACATCTTTTTTTGCGGTACTGGGGATTGAACTCAGAGGCATTCTACCTCCAAGCTACACCCCCAGCCCTATTTTTTTATTCTTTATTTTGAAACTGAGTCTCACTAAGTTCTAGAGTACCTCACTAGGTAGCTGAGGCTGGCCAGGAACCCGGATCCTCTGGTCTCAGCCTCCCCAATGCTGGGATTACAAGCGTGCGCCACCACGCCCGGCGACTTTATACTTTTGTAGAGTAAAAGTGACATTGACATTAGACAATGAAACCATTTTTGGTTTGTCTAGTTACTAGACTTAAAGAGCTAACTCTTCTGCATTATTTTATTTTACTTTTTGATGTTTTCATACCTACATCTCAGGTAGTTTGAAGAAAGAATGTCTTTATTCTGAGAAAAGATTATTAGTACTTTTCTTGCAAATGCACACAATTTCTTTATTCAGTTGAATCATTTCATTGTAACGTATAGGGTCTTCATCCTTGTTCTTCATGCCTTTTCTAAAAAATAGCTTAAGTACTTCCTTAAATTTTCTTTGGTACTTACAAAAATTATGTTTTTTATTAAAAAATATATAGAAGTATAAAACGTATGAAGATATTACTCAAAATTTCTTTAATTATTCCGAATTAACATTTTGATATTTCCCTACACATATATTAACCCATACCTACATAGATACACGTACCTGTGTGCATGTGTAAAATTGTTTGTGTGTATAACTTTGTACATTGCTTTTTTTAAAATCTTAAAATATCAGGAGCATTTTTCTAGGGCATTAGAACCTTTTCATGAATGTAACATAATAGCTACTTAATATTTCATCCCACGGCTTTATAATACTTTTCTTAATGATTCCCTAATTTTGTAAATTAGGTTGAATCTATTTTTTACTATAAATAACACCTTGATATGAGAATATAAATTATTGTCATTTTAAAACATTGATTCCCTAGGATATATTTCTAGATGTAAATTAATGAGTTAAAGTATCTGATAGTTCCTAAGGCCATTGATATATATTGCATAGTTGATTTCCATAAATTTTATATTCATTTATGCATTCATTATTTATATTTTGAAATCTACAGTCTTTGTTTTAATGTATGTAAAATTTTAATTTGGAATTCTGTCTTTATAGTTCCTAGCATTTGGTGAATACCAAATGAAAATAGCATTCTGCCCATATTTGATTACATTTTATTTGTGGACCAACCCTATAAAGAGGTATATGTAGGGCTGCTTGGTCGTGTAAAGTGAAGCATAGGGTGATTTTCCTCCTTAATGAGAGAAGTCAGTTTCTGGTGATTTAATAGAACTACATCAATAGATGACCAACTGTAAAGTAGACTGAATTTTAGTATGTTGTATACTAATAATGTGCCAGATATAGGTATAGACAGATATGTTATTTTTAAAGTCACCATTAAAATATGATGTTAATTATAACATTTCTTTCAATAGCTTTACTTTTTAACTAGCTATACTAAGATCAACTGACTTATCTTCTGTTAGAGTCCTTATATTTGGCGGCATTTTGAAATTATTTCTATTTTTTCTTAGTAAATAAATGGTGAAGGCATATTGGCTTAATCATAGCAGATTAATCATTTGGGCATATGTTTTTCTATATAAAACATGTAATATTTTAAGTGTATTCCACATAATACTTTTTTTGTGTGTATGTGGTACTGGGGATTGAACCTAGGGAATTCTACCTCCTAGCTATACCCCCAGTCCTATTTTTTATTCTTTATTTTGAAACAGGGGCTCACTAAGTAGCTGAGGCTGGCCACAAACCTGGATCCTCCCATCTCAGCCTCCCAAGTACTGGGATTACAAGGGTGTGCCACCACACCTGGCCTCACATTGTACAATGTAAACTATTACTTTATATCCACTGAATATCCCATAGAAAATGTTTTATGCTTTCTTTGTTTTTGTATGACATATTGATGTTGGCATTTTTTCCCAAGGCGTTAAAACCCAACAAGACTACTGTGCAATTATTTTAAATTATGGGATTTAGTATTATAATCTTTTATACAAATAAAATAAATTATGTTTATTTTGTAATATTTATTACGAATTATTTCATCTTCAGAAAATATTATAGAACCTTCTTGGTATTGTAACTACTTTTTTGTCGTTAGTCTCTTTACTTTTTCAGAAGTAATTTTCCCTGTGTTATCTTATGCATTAGAGAATACTGGTTCTAGGACACTTCTTTTTCTTGGTTCTTTTTTTATGATACGGAAGTGCTACTACCACACTGGCTTGGGCATATGTTTTTAAGTGGAAGTGTTGTTGAGAGGGATGTTGTTGGTCCTATCTAAACTGCTCGGTTCTTTGTTTCTTCTTCATTTCAGCTATAAACTTATCTATATTTGCTTACTGTGCACACTTGTATAGTTTAATACTCCCTCTATTCCTTTTTCTCTCTCATTCTATTTTTACTTTCTGTCATTTTGCTTTCATTTCTCACATGCATGTATGCATGTATATATACACACATTAATGCATTTTCAAGTGTTAAAAACAAGGATTACAGGATCTAGATCTAATTTAAATGCCTAAGTTTTCCTTAAATTTTCACTTTGTTTTCTCTTTGATTATTTAAGTTATGGTCATCTGTAATATATATGGGTTTTTAGGAGTACACATTGTTCTGTACTTTTTTATTCATCTTGATGAAAATGTGTGGTAGAACAAGATACAGTCTTAAATTAGAGAGTTTTAAACTTGGTTGTGCACACATGTCAGCCTGGGGATCTTACTAATAATTGAGGTTCTGAATCACTTGGTTTGAATGGAGCCTGAGAGTTTTCTAACACCTGCCCTTGTGATGCTGAGACTACGTGTCTGACACTGCACTTGGAGCAGTCAGGTTTGTGATCCTGGGTTTCCTGTTAATGGAATTCCATGCATTTAGAATAGGAATATTTGGGTATAAAGGGAAGTTTCTTCACACCTTATCTATAAGCCCAATATCTATGGATACTGGAGAAGATGCATTTCCTTTTAAAGGCTAATTTGCCATGTTTTCTCAGTTTTCTATGCTTTGTGAGTCTTGGATCTTCTGTGATGGTTCCACATAGAACTTCCCTAATTTAGTTTTCTATGTAGTGTCGACTAATGATGACATGAGTCAACTTTTATTTTTGATGACTAAATAATATGACATATCATCTCCCATTGATGATGGGGGAGTTTTGGGGATGCAGGTAAGGGATGGGAGATAAAATAGATAATTGGGTACAGGAATGAAGGTCATTGAGTAAATATGAGAACTACAATATTGCATAGAAATGCTTTTATTCTTTCTCATTCTTAAGATTATCACCAGAGGAATCATGTTCCAGTTGAAATGAGTTGCCTGGTGAAAGTTAAAAACTTACCCAATACATATTCAGGAACTGTTGTTCCTGTTATACTTTCAAATAAGATGTCTTTCATGTCTTTTAAATAAAGAGATCCAAAAAATTTTCTCTATAAAAATGGACAGAGCCAACAATAAAGATGTGTCTCAAAACCTACATAGTAATTAGAAGATGGTATAAATTTAGACAGAGATGATATGACAAAGTTCTAAAGGTTGGCTCATGATTTACAGTCTAATAGTCAGATGTGATCATCTTCAAAACACCTGTATATTTAAGGTAAAGTTTCTGGCTTTATAACATTGATAAGGAAAACAATCAAATTATCTAATGTGGCAGAACTCACCTATTACTCTATTATAAGCTCAAAGAAAGGTGGGATGCTTTTCTCTTGCCAATAAGCACTATGCTTGGAGATTAATTGTATTTTAATTAAGGAGCAAAAAAAAAAAAAAAATCATCCAGTGTAGATTTTGCTTTTTCAAACCTTTTTTTTAGAACTAGGTACAGCATTTAAGTTATATTTTCAATCTTACTTGTCTCTGTGCTTTCAATGAATATAGATTACCTTGCTTTAGTCAGCCTACATTTAAAAAGCTTATGTTTTGCCATAATACAGTAGAATTATTTGTGGTAATGTTACAAGTCTCTAAACTGCATGAACATTATCCTGCTGTTTTATTGTTTTATAATGTAAAAGTAAATGCAAGCATTAAGAAATGTGCAGTGCTGTCAGGCTCCTTCAGGATTTAAGAAAATTGCCCTAACTATTGGAGAACTGAAAATAATCTTTCAGGTCGCAAAGAGCAGTTGTTACAATATTGCTCACATTTTGCTTTCTTTTTTCTCTAACCATAGTGGTGATTTGAGTCAATACTGAAGAAATTCTTATTTTCTTTGATTTCAACAAACTGCTATTGCCTTGTAAGAATTACTTACAAAATAGCATGGTTAAAAATAGGAAGAAAATAGAGGATTCATTCTTAGCTCTACCTAAGCCTAAACTGTAAATCTGTTTCTTGTAATTGTGCAGCCCAGCTTCTTGATCCAATTTGTGAATTTGATATAATAGGCACAAATAGTATGTGTTAATCACAAAACTGTGAAATTATCTTATGCTGCAAGGTCTTCATAAAAATGAGAAAAACATGCAAACAAATCTAAAACCAGAGCCCTGTGGAAAAGTTCTCACATGGCATTTTGGATTTTTAAAATATAAGGAAGTAGGTTTTCCTTAGGGTTTTTAGCCTTTTGTCCTATCTGTTTTAAAATATTTCTATTTAAATGCAGATTTTGATTTACCATCAGGGATAGGTAGGAGCCATTCTATTACACTACTAAAGGAATAATCCACTTTAACACAACATCTCTCCCTAAAGGGATGGTCTTTTCTAGTCTTAAGGTATTATTTTTCTCAGAATGATATTAACATTCATGATGTAGTGATTTTATCTTGATTTGAAAGATGTTTTGTTCTGGCAGTAAAATGGATTAGGAGAATATCGTTTGTATCCTATTGCTAAAAAGTGTTACCTTGCTCAAGATTGGGTATTAGTAATTTTCAAAATGTTTTGAGGTAGCTATATGATTTATATTTTTATAACATAGAAACTGTAAGCCTAGTGAAATGGAAATCACTAGATTCATTAAAGTGAATTCTTAAACATTGAATTGTACAAATATATATTTTGAATAAATCAAGTAGTATGCTTGAAAATTGTGAGCATATTATATACCACGTTTTGCTTTCATTTTCTTCATGCTTTGTAAAGAAGCCTTTTGGATACATAAGAAAAGCATTAGAGCAACTGGTTACTATGTTCAGGGGCATAGATGTGTTGATTTTGCCTCAGTCTCAAAATTTATTAAAACTTTAAGATAGAGATTACATTAATTAAATGAAATGTCTCGGGCAGAAGGAAGGCTCTGAAGGCCTTTCTGCTATTTGTTGGGCAGAGTCTTGGTGGCAGAATGTAGCTCTCCAAGGCTTAAAGAAGGATGGGACCCTGTGTGGGATGCCAGCACCATGCCCCTAGGCACGCTGTCATTCAGCCGGCAGATTAATTAACCAGAGGCTGCAGGGTCCTCCTGCAGAGCCTGGTGCTTTCAGTCAGTCCATTCTTGAGACAGAAAATACAAGGTTTTAAAAACCTTAAATATTCAAAAAAGTTTTTTTTTTTCTAACAAAATCAGAGTGTGTAGTGACACTTTCTAGGACTAGTTTTTTACATACACAGATGGATGCATATATGTATATATGTTTTGTACATCTATTTTTTCTGATTACATGGGTGAGTGATCTTTGTGAATTAAAAACTTTAAAGCCCAATCAGTATATGACATATAAAACTTCCAGAGAGGATTTCTTTTCTTTTTTTTTTTCTTTTTTTTTTTTTTGCAGTACTGGGGATTGAACTCAGGGGCATTCTACCTCCGAGCTACACCCCCAGCCCTATTTTTTATTCTTTATTTTGAAACCGAGTCTCACTAAGTTGCGTAGTGCCTCACTAGGTAGCTGAGGCTGGTCTCGAACCCGGATCCTCCGGTCTCAGCCTCCCGAATGCTGGGATTACAAGCGTGCGCCACCACGCCCGGCTCCCAG
>PVLC010036681.1:0-15787 GCA_004027655.1 Graphiurus murinus | reverse complement strand
TGAGACAGGCGGATGGCAGGTTTGCAGCCAGCCTCAGCTACTTAGTGAGGCCTTCTGAAACTTTGCGAGACCCTGTTTCAAAATAATAAAATAGGGCCGGGGGTATAGCTTGGAGGTAGAATGCCTCTGGGTTCAACACACACACACACACACACACACACACACACACACACACAGACACACACAGATTTTTTTTTTTTTTTTTTTTTTGGCGGTACTGGGATTGAACTCAGGGGCATTCTACCTCCGAGCTACACCCCCAGCCCTATTTTTTATTCTTTTTTATTTTGAAACCGGGTCTCACTAAGTTGTGGAGTGCCTCACTAGGTAGCTGAGGCTGGCCGCGAACCCGGATCCTCCGGTCTCAGCCTCCCGAATGCTGGGATTACAAGCGTTCGCCACCACGCCCGGCCTCACACACAGATTTTTAAAAAAAGAATGATAATTTTTTTTTTTTGTAGTACTGGGGATTGAACCCAGGGATATTCTACCTCCAAACTATACCTCTAGTCTTATTTATTTATTTATTTGCAGTACTGGGGTTTGAACCTAGGGCATTCTACCTCCAAGCTACACTCCCAGTCCTATTTTGTATTCTTTATTTTGAAACAGGGTCTAAGTTGAGGAAAGCCTCACTAAGCAGCTGAGGCTGGCGGCGAACCCGAATCCTCTGATCTCAGCCTTCCAAGTACTGGGATTACAAGTATGCGCCACCATTTTTTTTTTTTTTTGTGGTACTGGGGATTGAGCCCAGGGGCGTTCTACCTCCGAGCTACACCCTCAGCCCTATTTTTAGTTCTTTACTTTGAAACAGGGTCTCACTAAGTTGTGGAGGGCCTCACTAAGTAGCTGAGGCTGGCCTTGAACCTGCCATCCTCCTGTCTCAGCCTCCGAAGTACTGAGATTACAAGTGTGCACCATTACGCCCGGGTGAGAATGAGAATTTGATGAGACATGCTGCCTCTCGCCAGAGAAAGGTTTTCCAGATTCAGAGCCAAGGTCACCTCAGTCTTGCCAGGCCTCCTGCCAGGGAAGGAAACCACCCTGGGCTCCAGGAAGGTAACTGGCAGTCACTGAGATGCCACAGAGCTCCACCCACGGCACCAGCACCAGCGGGCGGCCTGCACAGCTGATAGCCCCAGCCAAGGCAGGTAGGATAGGAAGAGCGGCCAGGCCCAACACTGCCAACAGGAACCTGGCCCGCACCCTGCTCTAACATCCCCCTCCAAGCCAGCCATAGCCAACTCCCTTTTTGGTCCTGGGGGTTGAACCCAGGACAGTCTACCTCTAAGCCACACTCCTAGCCCTTTTTTATTTTGAGACAGGACCTCACTAAATTGCTGAGGCTGGCCTCCAACCTGCTGCAAAACTTCTGTCTCAGCCTCCAAGTACTGGGATTATAGGCGTGCACGAGCAAGCTGGGCAAGCCCTAGCCCTTCGAAGCCCCAGGAGGATGACACAAGAAACCCTATGGGTCCTGCTTGAATAAGGGTGAGCGGGGCCCAGTCAGGGGGCTGGGGACATCCCAACACACACCATCAGAGACCCAGGCCCAGAAAGGGGATCAGCTTCAATTCAGGGCTGAATATGGGAACCTGAGGGCTCGGGGCAGGGCAGAACACAAATCTGACTGGAGCCAGAGACCGCAGAACTACATGGTGTGGACAGCTAGGCAGAGCCTTGGAGACCCACCAGAGCCAGGCCAGAGCTGGCTGAGCACTGTCTACTTTGGGAAAAAATTTAAACTTAAAGACTAGTCACAGGGCAGGGGCCTTGTGTGGCACTGATAGGCAGGAAACATCAGGACACGTGGGGACCCTGGAGCTATGTGACAGACTGAGACCTCAGGGGCTCGCCCCGGCCCTCCCGCCTCGTAGGACTCATACTGTGAGCACAGCCCAGGCACGTGCACACCCATAGCAGCCCTCAGAGGGCAGGGCCACTGCCTCACCTTCGCGCCAGCTGTGGCCCACCACCTCCTCCATTCTGCTTTGGGGAAATGCTCCCTGTTCTGCAAGACTGACGGGCCTCAGTGCCCAGGACTTCCAGGAGAGGATGGAAGTTCCCAATACTTCAGGGTGCTGGCTGGTTTCCTACCTCACGCCCCAGCCCCAGCCAGCAGGACAAGTGGGAGGTAGTTAAGGAGGAGGTGCCAAGGTGACAGCCCCCAAGTCCTCGTGGCCCCCACCTTCCTGCATGACCACAGGGTGGCAGCTCTCCCTCGTCAGGTGTGGTGGTACACAACTGCAATTCTAGCTGCCTGGGAGGCCGAGGTAGGAGGATCGAAAGTTTGAGGTCAGCCTGGGCAACTTAGGGAGACCCTGTCTCAAAATAAAAAAGAGCCAGGTATGCTGCTGCATACCTATCTCAGTGCTTGGGAAGCTGAGACAGGATTGTAGGTTCAAGGCCAGCCTCAGCAACATAGGGAGACCCTATTTCTTTTCATTACTGAGGATTGACTCCCAGGGCAGTCTTCTTCTGAGCTACACCCCCAGTCCAATTTCTTATTTTTTTTCTTCCTGGTACTGAGGATTGAACCCAGAGGCATTCTACTCCAAGATACACCCCCAGCCCGTGTGTGTGTGTGTGTGTGTGTGTGTGTATGTGTGTGGTACTGGGGATTGAACCCAGGGGCATTCTACCTCTGGGATATGCCCCCAGCCCTATTTTTTATTCTTTATTTTGAAACAGGGTCTCACTAAGTTGCGGAGAGCCTCACTAAGTAGCTGAGGCTGGTCATGAACCCGGATCCTCCGGTCTCAGCCTCCCAAGTACTGGGATTACAAGCGTGTGCCACCATGCCCAGCTCCCTGTCCTATTTTTTATTATTTCTTTTTTTTTTCCTTTTTTACTGGGGCATGAACCCAGGGACATTCAACCTCTGGGCCACACCCCCAACCCCATTTTTTATCCTTTATTTTGAAACAGGGTCTCACTAAGTTGCAGAGGGCCTCACTAAGTAGCTGAGGCTGGCCTCAAACCTACAATCCTCCTGTCTTACAATTATGCCTGGCTTGCCTGGCTGTGAGACTCTACTTCAAAATAAAAAGTAAAAAGGGTTGGGGGTGTAGCTCAGAGGTAGTATTCCTGGGTTCAATCCCCAGCACCAAAAAATAAAATAAGCCAGGCATGGTGGCAATGCCTGTAACCCCAGTACTTGGGAGGCTGAACCAGGAAGACAGCAGGTTTGAAGCAAGCCTCAGCAACTTATTGAGGATCTCAGCAATTTAACAAAACAGTTTCCAAATAAAAAAATAAAACTGGTCTGGCAGTATAGCTTGAAGGTAGAATGCCTCTAGGTTCAATCCCCACCACCATAAAAAATAGATAAATTGGACACCCTTTAGGTTCAAACCCCCAGGACCAATATAAGTAAATAAATAAATAGGGCTAACCGGGTGTGGTGGTGCACGCTTGTAATCCCAGTACTTGGGAGGCTGAGACTGTAGGATCAGGTTCGAGGCCAGCCTCAGCTACTTAGTGAGGCCCTCCGCAACTAAGTGAGACTCTGTTTCAAAATAAAGAATAAGAAATAGGGCTGGGGGTGTAGCTCAGAGGTAGAATGCCCGAGTTCAATCCCCAGTACCACAAAAAAAAAAAAAAAAAATAGGACTGGGGGCATAGCCCGGAGGTATAATGCCCCATACCATAAATAAATTAATTAATTAATTAAATAGGGCTGAGGGTGTAGCTCAGTGCAGAGCTCTGGCCTAGCATGTGTGAGACCCTGAATACTAGAATAGAAAAAAAGCTGCCCCGAGTGGGCACACCACAGAGGCTCTCTCAGCCCTGGGAGCCAGGTCACGGCCTCCCTTGCGCTGCATCCAGAACAGGCAGATGTGTGATGGGCGGTGCTGAGCACCATCCTGCTACATCCCAGACACCTCAATACAGGACCCCCTCCTATACAGGACCCCCTCCTAGAGGAAAGAACATCAAGCCGAACCTCGGTGTGCACAGCTCAGCGGGAAGGGGCTGCTGAGGCCAGAGGGTGCACACTGACGCTGGGGTGGCTGGGCCAGGACCAGGCGAGAGAACTCCAGTACTTTAACAAAGAAGCACACACAGAGACTGGCTCACGCTTTACTTGCTCCCAGCCCCACCGCGCACAATAGATACTGTCCAGTGTTTGTCCCAGCTGGAGGCCTCTGCTGGGCACCCAGCCTCCGGGGAATCTTGGGACAAAAGGATACTTGGCCTCTGAAATGCCTAGCCCAGGAGCTGTGTAGCCAGTACACAAAACCAAGACCCACTCTCTGCCCACAGGTGGCGTTCACAGCCACCCCGGATCTGTGTTGACACTGCTGAAAGGCCCAGCAGGGGAGGCCGAGCCCGGGAGCTGGTCACTTCCCGCTGGCTCTCTTCTGCACCACTGCAGGCTCTGACAGCGCCTGCTGCTGAAGCTGCTCGACCAGCTCCTCTACGTAGATCTTGAAGAGGGGAACGGGGTCCTGAATGGGAGAGAGGATCATGGTGAGGCTCCAGGTGGCCCAGGACAGCTGGGGCTCCAGGCAGGGTGGGAACCAGCTGCTGCTAGCCAGACACCAGGGAACTGGGGCATGAGAGGACCTGGGCAACCTCAGGCTTGGTCACAGGGCCACAAGAGCCTGCTTGCTAAGCTAGAGGGCAGAGCTCGTCCACAACTCGAGAGTCCCTCTCCCTTGGCGACACAGGAGGCACTGGCCTCCCCATGGTAAGAGAGAGGGAAAAGGGACAGCCAGCTGTCATGCCACAGATGGGCCCCCAGTCCTGGAGCTACCCCAGACTCCAGCTCTCCTGGGGAACAGACACTAAAGGAAGACCCTGGGGGAGTTGGGCAGCCCAGCAAAGGCAGTGTCCAGAATCTCCCAAGAGGGGAGGAGCATGCCTCTCAGCGGCCGCAGCTCCCACGGCCACCTGGGCCTGCAGGCGGGTGGTGGGTGTGGACGCCCCATCCAGGCTCTCCAACGCAGCACACCCCCCAGCTCCCCATCTGCCAGCCCCTGGGAGGCAACCGTGGCTGGGCTCACACATGCTCACCTTCTCCTCCAGGAGCCTCTGTTTCTCCACAGCCTCCTCCAACGTCAGGCCGACCCACTCGGCCTCTGCCTCGGGGATGACAAACTCCTAGGCAGGCAGACGGAGGGCACCGTGAGGCCAGGGCCCGGCCAGCGGCCCTAAGCGGCAGGAAGGGCGGGCAACCTCACCTTGTATTTGTCATAGACGGCTGCCCTCCGCGCAGGGTCGTCAGGGTGCAGCTGGGGGTCCTGTCGGGCAAGCCGCAGCAGCATCCCTCGCTTCAGGTCCATCCCAAACTTGGAGCACAGGTCCTCCTTGGGGGTCTGGCAGGAGGTTTACATGGCGCCAGGTGTGGATGACAGGGCCCCATCCGCCCTGCCAGTCAGCCCAACGGGCAGCACCTACACCTGGCCGGGGTGCTGCAGGACAGAGGCAGGATGGAGGTGGCCGGGCTCAATCCGGCCTCTTGGGCAAATCAGCTGCCCACAATGAGGGACTCTCCAGTGAGCAGAAAGCCCCACTGAGGCAGCCTAGAGGGGGCACACCCCAGACACTCTATGCCCTACACGGGGACGCTCTGGCCTCCCCGACGTCTGACAGGCCACAAGACCCCACTGGCTCTAGGCCAAGCTTGCCTTGAGGATATAGAAGTCGAACCCGTAGGCTTCATCGATGAGATCCAGGGTCCGCATGGTCACAGTGACGGTGAACTTTTTGTCCAGAATCTCACTGTACAGCTCACGCTCAAACAGCTGTGGCTTCCACACCTTCTTCACCCTCTTGGAGAGCTGAGGTGCAACAGAAACCCCGTAAGTTCAGTTGTGTCTCCTGGCCTGGAGGGGCTGGGCCTGTAGCGTCTCTCCCGTCTTTACCCTTCCCCAGGAGAGGCCTCGCCGTCCACTGCTGACACTTAGGACTGGACAGTCCAGCCTGGGCTGCTCACCTAGAGGTCAGCATCTTGCACCCCTGCCCCAAGGTTGCTGACGTGTGTCCCATGTGAACACAGGCGAGAACCCCACAGGGACCAATGGGAGACGCAGTCTAGGAAGCCAAAGGCAAAGGGAGAGGGCAGTTGGGGAGCCTCAAAGACGCAGGTCTAGCTGGGCATGGTGGCGCATGCCTGTAATCCCAGTGATGCTCTGGAGGTATCAGACAGAGGCTGAGAAAGGAGAATCACAGATTCGAGGTCAGCCTCAGCAATGTAGTGAGACGCTCAGCAATGTAGCAAGACCCTGTTTTCTTTCTTGGTACTGGGATTGAACTCAGAGGCATTCTTCCTCCAAGCTACACCCCTTTTTTTGTTGTTGTTGTTGTTGTTGTACTGAGGATTGAACCCGGGGCGCATTGTACCTCTGAGCTCCATCCCCAGCCCAACTTTTTTTTTTTGGTGGTGGTACTGGGGATTGAACCCAGAGGCATTCTACCTTCGAGCTACACCCCTGGCCCTATTTTTTTATTCTTTATTTTGAAACAGGGTCTCCCTAAGTTGCAGAAGGAGGTCTCATTAAGTTGATGAGAGTCTCATTACTTGTTGAGACTGTCCTCGAACCTCTGATCCTCCTGTCTCCAGCTTCCCAAGTATTGGTATTACAAGTGTGCACCATCATACTCGGCCCAATATTTTATTCTTTTCTTTTCTTTTTTTCCGGCACTGGGGATTGAACTTAGGGGCATTCTACCCCCGAGCTATACCCCCAGCCCTATTTTTTATTCTTTATTTTAAACCGGGTCTCACTAAGTTGCGGAGTGTCTCACTAGGTAGCTGAGGCTGGCCGCGAACCCGGATCCTCCGGTCTCAGCCTCCCGAATGCTGGGATTACAAGCGTGCGCCACCACGCCCGGCTATTTTATTCTTTTCTTGAAACAACGTCTCACTAAGTTCTGGAGGACCTCACAAGTTGCTGAGGCTGACCATGAACCTGCGATCCTCCTGTTTCAGTTTCCCAAGTACTGGGATTACAAGCATGGGCCACCACCCCAGGCCCTAGCCCTATGTTTTATTTTTATTTTGAAACAGTGTCTCACTAGGTTAATGAATCTCACTACTTGCTGAGGCTGTCCTAGAACCTGTGATCCTCCTGTCTCAGCCTCCCAAGTACTGGGATTACAAAAGTGCGACACCAGCTGGGCGTGGTGGCGCACGCTTGTAATCCCAGCATTCGGGAGGCTGAGACCGGAGGATCCGGGTTCGCGGCCAGCCTCAGCTACCTAGTGAGGCACTCCGCAACTTAGTGAGACTCGGTTTCAAAATAAAGAATAAAAAAAAAATGGGGCTGGGGGTGTAGCTCAGAGGTAGAATGCCCCTGAGTTCAATCCCCAGTACCGCCAAAAAAAAAAAACCAAAAAAAAAACAAAAGTGCGACACCACGTCCTGCTTCTTTCTTGCTTTTGTGTGTGTGTGGTACTGAGAATGGAACCCAAGGGCATTCCACCTCTGAACTGGACCTCCAACCCTATTTTATTTTGAAATGGAGTCTAAATTGTGGAGGGCCTCACTAAGTTGCTGACGCTGGCTGCAAACCTGTGATTCTCCTGTCTCAGCCTTCCAAGTACTGAGATTACAAGCATGCACCACCACATCAGGGTAAGACCCTGTTTCAAAACAAAAACAGAATGCCCCAGGGTTCAATTCCTGATATCAAAAGAAAGGAAGGGGAAAAAAAAGACACAAGTCTCCACCCACAAGGTTCAGCTAGAAGCAAATTTCCACCAGAAACACTGCCTCTTGCAAACTGCGTGACACTGGGTCTACCAATCTTCCTAATTTGGACAGGAAAGAAGCAAAGTCAACCCTGCCAGCCGCCTAAGTGTCACAAAAATTAGGCAGACTATGGCCGAGTCAAGCTGGCAAATGACCGCCGACCTCACCTCTCCTTACTCTCCTCCGCACGCAGACCTTAGCCCCATCCTTACTTCTTACGACCAAGCCCGGGCCTTTGCACGGGCTGCCACCTGGCCAGGTCTGGTGGTCTGGACCTGGCGGGTGGAGGAACCATTGGTTTTGCAGGCTCCCTAGACAGCTGTGTCCAGCAGGCCCTGGCAGAGCCAGCCCCGGCCGCCTGTACCCACCTTGTTGTTGTTGACGTATCTGTGGCCCAGGATCCAGCCCTCGCCGCCCCACAGCCCCTTCTGGGACTCCGGGGGGTAGTAAAGGGGGATAGGCACGTCCTCCACGCGCTCCCGCTGCCCGTTCACGGGGTTGATCTTGAACTTGACCCCGTGCGGCCGGTAGTGGACGGGGGTGGGCGTGCGCGTTTCCTCCAGGGAACGCAAGAAGTGCGCGGGCAGGCGGGAGTAGATGCCCTGGCGTAGCCGCAGCCACTTCCAGAGGTGCACGGGGTACCGGTGCAGGGGCATCGCGCGCTGGAAGGGCTCTGCCGCCCGCCGAGGTTTGTGCCGGGAGCCCGCCGGAACCGGAACTACGCCACCGGACTCTACTCTCCGCCGAGTGGCTGCAGAGCCCGTCGGCCTACCCTCGCCCCGCCCTTTTCCCTATCTTTAGGGACCATAGAAAATGCCCTGCAGAAATAGCAGCGGCTCAAGGGACCGTCCGCAAATTATGGCCCAGGTATTTACCGAGAGGGGCGGGGTTTGCTATCTTAGGCCCCGCCCACCCCCCTCCTCGCCAGGTAGAAGGGCAGAAAAAAAAATGTAAAACTCTTTCGGCCTGGCCGGGGCGTGGTGGCGCACGCTTGTAATCCCAGCATTTGGGAGGCTGAGACCGGAGGATCCGGGTTCGCAGCCAGCCTCAGCTACCTAGTGAGGCACTCCGCAACTTAGTGAGACCCGGTTTCAAAATAAAGAATAAAAAATAGGGCTGCGGGTGTAGCTCGGAGGTAGAATGCCCCTGAGCTCAATCCCCAGTACCGCAAAAGAAAAAAAAAAAAAAAACTCTTTCGGCCTGAAAAATCACTATAGAATATTAAATTCACCAATCACATAAAAATATGTCTTAATATCTAGGAATTTTCTACCCCCAAAAAACCATATATACCCGGTTCCCTTTTCAGAGGCTGGAAAATGCTTTGGTGGCTAAATCAGGATGCCTGGGTCTGAGGGAAGCCCCCACCCTGCACAGGGCCCAGAAAGGAAGCCCCTAGAGCCGGAGGGTAGGAGGCCCCCACCCTGGCCTCATCAGCACCAGATTCCCAGGGGCCTGGTCCCCAACCACTTACAAGGACAGCAGCCCCTCACTCCCACCTGGGGGAGGGGCAGGGCACTGCTCCTGAGAGCAGTCAGCTCAGGGTTCCCAGGAGCTAGACAGGCTGGGCCAGGTCTCCAGAGTCCCCTCCCAGGCCTCGGTTGGCCGAGTGCAGTGGGAGCAGCCACCATCACTGCTCCTAGGGCCAATCCATAACGGACAGACAGGCAGGATCCCTACTTTTTCAAGCAGGCCCAAAGCTCAGTCTGCTCCTCCCGTGGCAGCAGGAAAACAGGGGCCTGGGAGCAGAAGGCCTGAGACGCCAGACCCTCCTCCCCAGGAGGCTCTTCTCAGGATCTGTAGCTCCACAGCAGAAAGCAAGAGGGAGGGGCCCCTGGGCTCTGATCTCTTTGGAGACCTAGGTCTCTCCTGCTGCAACTGCTGTAGCAGGGGCGTCCTGATGCCCGAGGCAGGCTGGCTCAGGGCGCAGTGTCAGGGATGCTGGGAGTGCCGGCTGCCTGTGCAGTGGGCTCCGGCCTCCTTGGCTCTAGGGGTCTCCAATCACAGCCTCACAGGGGAACGGGGCAATAGGGAATCTCCTCTACAGCTCCAACCATCCCCAGCAGAGCACAGGGCCCCGCCCCACACATGGCAGCTGGGTCTCCAGGGCCCTGGCAGAAGCAGCTGAGCCCTGCAGAGGACATCAGCAATAGGCACAGGGCCTGGCCTGGTTGGGAAGGGGAAGTCCTCTCCTCTGGAGGAGGGTGCAAAGGGTCTCAGGGCAATTTTATTCAGTTGGGAACCAATCTGACTGAAGAGATCAGAGTAGCAGGTGTCCCCGAGCTGGCCCTGTCACGTCACTGTGTACAGCTCGTCCCGATCGTTCTTACAGATCTGATAGTGGCAAGGGAACTTTTTCAAGCAGGCCCAAGGCTCAGTCTGCTCCTCCCGTGGCGGCAGCAGGAATGCCGCGCTCCCAGCCAGCAGTATGTGCCAGATGCTGTGGGTGTAGTAATAGTTGTCGTTGGTCATCATGGAGGTGTAGATGGCGACGCCCACAGAGGCCATGGAGATGCCAGGCAGGAGGTAGAAGGCCCAGCGCTGCCAGGAGGTGGGGTAGCATTGGCGCCGGTGCCCGCAGCGGTACACCTGCAGCAAAGAGCCACACAAGGGTTGGCACAGGCTGGCTGGGGCTGCAGCTCCCAGGAGCCCAGGGCCAGTGGTCATAGGGCCCGGCCAGGTCACAAAAGATGCTTAGAGGGGCTCCGGGGCACATGGTCCCTGGTCCGCAGGCTGAGGCTGTGGGCTTGCAGCCATGCTGGGCGTCTATGGGTGCCATCAGCAGCCTTCAACAGACGTAGGGCATTCGGGCTCCAGACCAGGGGGCTGAAGCAGGATAGGGTGTGGCCAGAGTGAGGGACCGGCACTCCTCTTCCAGAGTCTGGGCGGGAGTACAGGCCTGCGAGGGCTCCTTACCCACATGAAGGTCATAATCACGAAGGCAAAGAGGCAGGGCCCCATCATATTCCAGATGCCTCTGCGGTCCAGCTGCAAGGACATGGCGATGACTAGTGTGCCCAGGAGAAATAGGACCTGGTCAAGACACAAGGATGGCTGCAGGGTCACGGGAGCCCTGGACTGGGGACAGACCCAGCTGGGGCAGGTGGCCAGGCACACTGGTCATCCAGCCCCCGGCTCCTCTCTGCACCTCTGCCCTCCCTCCTTGAGCTGCTGGCATAATCTGTCCTGCTCTGGTGGTGGGGAAGGAGTGGCCCGGGCATGTCTGAGGCACTGCCTCAGCTGGGTGTGGTGGTGCATGCCTGTAATCCCTGTACTTGGGAGGATGAGCCAGGAGGATCACAAGTTCGAGGACAGCCTCAGAAAGTAGTGAGACTCTCATCAACCTAGGGAGACCCTGTTTCCAATTAAGAAATAAAATTGGGCTGGGGGTGTAGCTCGAAGGTAGAATGCCTCTGGGTTCAATTCCCAGTACCAAAAACAAAACAAAACAAAAAACCCCACAACTGAGGCTCTGCCTCAGCCAGGCAAGCCCCCTCTGGAATCAAGGAGGTAATGCCTCTCCCTAAGGTAGGACATGAACTGTACAGCCACATGTGGCAGCTCTGCACCCATACACTTGCCTGTCCCCTGTACCCCTGGGTTGCTGAGGGAGGATGGCCTATCTCTCCCCAGATGGTTCCTGGGGTGGACTCCCACTCCTGTCTCCGGCAGACACCTCTGTCTACACCTGCAGGTTCATGGCCCAACTCAGCCCAGTTAGACCCCACACTTCGGAACTTTCCTCTCCTAACCCTATGCCCTGACCACGGGGCTCCCCAGGAATGCCCCTGGGACAATGCCTGGCCTGCAGTTCCTGGAGCCGACCCAGAGAGACAGAGGATGCAGTTCACGGCACTAGAGGGTCATCTCCACCGGGCAGGTCCAGCAGCTATAGAAAATCCTCAAAGTGTCCTGCACACCCAGGAACCCAGGAGGTATGGCTGGGCTTCTTACAGCGCCCTGGCTTAGAGTGGGCTCCTCTCTGAACAAGCTCTGAAGAGCGGCTATGGAGCCTTGCGTAAGCCTGCCCACGACCTTCCTTCCTGGTGTCCTCCGATGGCCTGCACTACTCTTTCACAGCTGCCCACAGCTGCTGCTTCTTCTTCTTTTTTTTTTTTTTTTTTTTTTTAACTCAGGGGCATTCTACCTCTGAGCTACACCCCCAGCCCTGTTTTTTATTCTTTATTTTGAAACAGGGTCTCACTGAGTTGCGGAGTGCCTCACTAGGTAGCTGAGGCTGGCCTCGAACCCAGATCCTCCGGTCTCAGCCTCCCAAATGCTGGGATTACAAGCGTGCGCCACCACGCCCCGCTCCCACAGCTGCTTCTAAGGGCGGCTGGTAATCTCATGAGACCCCAGGCCCAGCGCCCCTACTGTTGTCTCCCCCTCTACTGCCTTGCGTATGCAGGGTCACTCACATGCTTCAGGACTGTCTTCAGCCGGGCCATACAGAGGATGGTGACCCAGGTGGACGCCCCAGAGCCCAGGAAGTCGCAGTACTGCAGCGTGTCATAGTTCAGAATGCACAGCACTGCCTCCCCTGGCTGGTCACAAGCATGGTAGAACTACCGGGGTGGGAGGGGGGAGCAGTCAGCAACAGCCCAGGTCTCCCCACCGAGGGGTCCCCAAAAGGGCAGGGTAGGCTCACCGTGGAGAAGAACATGGTATAGAAGTAGACCGAGGCCTCCACCAGGAAGGCACGGTGCACAGACACCGTGATGGGAACCAGGAACATGAGGTTGCTGAGGGTCAGCAGCAGAGCGGCCATCTTCTGCTGGGCCTCGGTCTGGGCTGTACTGTTGTCGGTGCAGCTCCACCCGCGCCAGCCTGGGGGCAGGAAACCCCAGAGGGCTGAGGTGGCAGCCGGGGCCAGGCTCCAGGTGGGGAGACTTCTGAATGTCAGGGTCCCTTCTTCACCCAGAAGCTAGCCAGGCAGGTGTAGACAGGTAGAAACAGGCACAGGTGGGGAAACAGGAGAGGGCAGGCATGGACAGGTGTGAACAGTTGTGGGCAGGTGTATACAGGCAGAGAGTAGGGAGGCCAAAGTCAGCAAGCAGGACCACCCCAGAGACACCTCACTGTCCCTGCCTCGGGACATAGGGGGCATGGGAGGAATGGGGAGGTGGCATTTGCCCCGCAGGGGTGCCCTCTGCAGGGAGGGCTTCCGAAGAGCGGTACCAGTGGCCCCCGGCGTGCAGGGCCCAAGCCCTCACCTGCCTTGCAGCTGCAGCCCGCATAGAGGTAGCCGTATCTGCGCAGCAGGAGGCACTGGCCATAGGGTCCGCAGTCATCCAAACAGGGCGCCAGGTACATGGTGGTCTCCACGTGGGCCACAGACCGCTCACAGTGTCTGCAAGAGAGGGGCCACAGGAAGGCTGGCTGCAGCTGCCGCCAGCGCTCCCAACAGGCTTGTGGAATTACAAACCCAACATCAAGCCCCCCAGTCCCAACAGCAACAAAGAAGCCACCCCTTCCCCTGCCTGGGCAGCTGTGGGAGGGCTGACCAGAGAGAGAAGGGGAAGCCCTTCTAACTCACAGAAGGCGCTTGACCCTGCTACGCGTCGGAAGCTGGGTCCCTCCCTCGCTCACTGGGAGCTCAGGCAGCCCCGTCCGTGGTCCTGATGCAGGACAGCTGCTTGAGCCAGCTGGCAGCCCTCTTGGCCCCAGCCCCAGTTTACATACCTTGGACTCTCGGGGCACAGAAGCTGCAGGGAGAGGTACCAGTTGTCTGACTCTGGGTAGGGGATGGTGAGGTTGACTGTGTGAGATGAGGTGCTCAGAGACAAGGGGTAGCCCTGGAAGAAGGCTGCGTGGAGCGGGAAGGCCGGTCAGAGGGGCCAGAGGGGCCCAAAGGACACCCAGCCAGGTGCTGCCTGCACGCCATACCTGTGGTGCAGTTGAGTGAAGTGTTGAAGCTGAGGAAGGGTGAGGCAGCATTCATGCAGGCCACTACCAAGGTGTCATTTGTGACCTCTGTCTGGAAGGGGAAGCAGGGCAGGGTGCATCTCCATGAGACGGGGCACGACAGTGCATCTTGCCTTGCAGCTCAGCTGTGCTGGCATGCCCGCCCGCCCTCTCTCTCTCTCCTTCCCCATCCCCGCCCTCCCCCTTTCAGTGCTAGGTATTGAACTCAGAACCTCAAGCATGCCTGCAAACACTTGAGTGCCTTGCTTCCTTTCTTTTTCGTAGAACTGGGGATTGAACCCAGGGGCATTCTACCTCTCAGCTACACCCCCAGCCCCATTTTGTTTTTTTTATTTTGATACAGGTTCTTGCTAAGTGATTACACACTGGCCCCCAACCTGTGACCCTCCCATCTCAGCCTACCAGGTACTGGGATTACAGGTGTGTGCCACGGTGCCCAGCTGCTCAGGTGCCTTTCTTTGAGGGCTCACTCCAAGCCCCTCCATCCTGGGCTTGGACACCTGCCTCAAGCTCTGATCCTAACTACTCCACGGCCCATTTCCTCAGGCAGGGCCCTGGGACCTGGGGATGGGGACAGGGCTGCCTCATAGGGGAGGTCGCCACGCTCGGATAGACCCCCTGTGGCATCAAGCCTCTGGTGTCACTCTGTTGCCTGGAAGGCCGCCCTGTTTCCATACCAAAGTCAGCGCACAAGGGTCTGGGCCACAAGGCACTGGCAGTCAGCCCCCTGGCTGCCAGGATGGTACCTTGTTGGCCCTCAGGGCGATAGTGAGCGAGCCCCCACTGTCCATGCCGGTGTTGAGGCCCAGCCGCATCACAGAGGGCACGTCCGAAAGCACCAGCACCGAGGCCCTGTCCATGGGCTGGAAGCGCACAGATAGCGCGTCCACATCGTCCCTCATGACCGAGTAGCTCAGGAAGCAGAAGGGGCCACGGCCTGCCCCGCTGCTCCTGCCCGGCTCCTGGCGGGTGGGGCCTAGGGATGACGGGCCCGTGGAGGTGTGGTAGCTCTGGTTTGGATTGCTTCGTATGAGGTACTGGATGTTCACGCTCCACGGCCTGCAGACTGTCAAGGGGACGGGGGCTCAGAGAGAAGGAAGCCTGGGATTGAGGGACCGGGCAAAGCCTCTCCTGTCCGCCTCTGCATCCCATGCAGCCCACCTGTGAGGACAGCTTCAGCAATGAAGGCCACCGACCCGTGGGGCCCTGCCAGGCTCTCAGCTGTCACCTGCAGCCACCGGCCCCAGGGTGGTGAGGGCAGCAGCAGATGGCAGGACAGGGTGGGACCAGTGCAGGTCAGCACCTTCTGGAAGTTGCTGGGAAGGGTGGCTGAGCCCACCGTGAGGCGCACGGGGCAGCCTGGGCTCCTGCTGGACCCACAGCCCTGCAGCTCCAGCCGAAGCTCCTGGGTGTACTCAGGGACAAAGATCCTGCAGCGAGGTGGCAGAGCCTTGGTCAGGCTCTGCGCTTCCTCCAACCTGCTCAGCTGGGGACCCCGGCCTCCACCCCGACCCCGGCAATGTCAGGGACAGCGGCCCCACTCGCTCCAAACCCAAAGGCCAGGGCTCCAGGGCAGAGCCAGGTCTCCCCCAGGCCCTACTCACTTGAGGTAGCTGGGGTAGGAGAGGAGGGTCTGCCGAAGGGGCACGTCAGGCTCCAGGATGGAGACCTCGACCACCCGCATGACCAGCATGTCAGGCTGAAAGACGTAGGCACACGTGGGAATAAAGCCCTGGGGAGAGAACGAGGCACGGGGGCTGCTGGAGGACGCGGCGCAGGGGAGCAGAGTTGGGCAAATGGGGCTGGATCCAGCACAGGCTCCAGCCCAAAGAGGTGGACACCAGGCCACCCGTGCACCAAGGGGTCCTGCCCCAGCCCCCGTGGTCAGCCCCTCTCACCTTCACTTCGATCTTCTGGGATGAGGGGGGCAGATGGGCGGCCACAAACCAGTCCCCAGGGGCTGGGTGGGAGACATTCACAGAGGTGTTGCCCAAGAGCATGGTGCTCAGCAGCTCCCGGATGTGGAATGAGGGTGCCACCGAGGTGTCCTCGGGGAAGCTGGTGCCCAGCGGGTTGATGACAGGAGGGGCCCCGTAGCGGAAGTACCTGGAGGTGAGAGCCCAGAGCCGGGGTCAGGGAGGGGGCGGGTCACCTCGGCCAGAG
>PVLC010036680.1:0-15667 GCA_004027655.1 Graphiurus murinus | reverse complement strand
AACCGCAAAAAAAAAAAAAAAAAAAAAAAAGCCAAGCATAGTGGTGCATACCTGTAATCTCAGTACTTGGGAGGCTGAGACAGGAAGAACACAGGTTTGAAGCCAGCTTCAGCAACTTAGTGAGAGCCTGTTTCCAAATAAATAAAATAGTGCTGGCGTGGTGGCGCATACTTATAATCCCAGGACTTGGGAGGTTGAAACAGGATGATCACGGGTTTGTGGCCAGCCTCAGCAACTTAGGCCTTCCCCAACTTAGTGAGACCCTTCTTCAAACAAAAAAATAAAATAGGCATAGGAGTGTAGCTTGGAGGTAGAATGCCTCTGGGTTCAATCCCCAGTACCAAAGGAAGGAAGAAAGGAAGGAAGGGTGGGAGGGAGGGAGGGAAAGGGGTTGGAGATGTGGCTTAGTGGTATACTGCTTAACTAGCATGGCTGAGACCCTAGGTTCATTCCTTAGTACCACAGGAAAAAATAAATAAAAGCCGGGCATGATGGGGCTTATAATCTCAGTACTTGGGAGGCTGAGACGGAGGATCTGAGTTTGTGGCCAGCCTCAGCTACTTAGTGAGGCTCTCTGTAACTTAGTGAGACACTATTTCAAAATAAAGAATAAAAATAGGACTAGGGGTGTAGCTCAGAGGTAGAATGCCCTGGGTTCAATCTCCAGTGCCACACACAAAGAAAGAAAGAGAGGGGGGGGGGAGGGAGAGAACGAAAACGAACTGTACTCTTTGGGATCAGAGATGCTGTCCTTGAGTGTAGAAAGGTCTGGGGCCTGAGCATCAGGGGCCCAAGAGGCCATTTTTTTTTCTGACCCAGAGTGAGACTTCTGTGGGGGTGTGGTTTGCCAGGGACATTTAGGGGACTAGCCCTGGCCCACTGATCCCTGACTTACTCAGCTTTTTTTTTTTTGCGGTACTGGGGATTGAACTCAGGGGCATTCTACCTCCGAGCTATACCCCCAGCCCTACTTTTTATTCTTTATTTTGAAACCTAGTCTCACTAAGTTGCGGAGTGCCTCACTAGGTAGCTGAGGCTGGCTGCGAACCCGGATCCTCCGGTCTCAGCCTCCCGAATGCTGGGATTACAAGCGTGCGCCACCACGTCCGGTTCACTTACTCAGCTTTTGATCTCTTCTCTACCCCTAGAATGCCCTGGACCTGGCCCCCTCCTCACTGGTGCTCCCTGCGGTTGATTGGTATGCAGTCAGCACTCTGACCACCTACCTGCAGGAGAAGCTTGGGGCTAGTCCCCTACACGTGGACCTGGCCACCCTGCGTGAGCTGAAACTCAATGCCAGCCTCCCTGCCCTGCTGCTTATCCGCCTGCCCTACACAGCCAGGTATGGCCCAGCCTTTAGCCTTGAGGCCCATAGAGCAGCAAGGCTCTGGGCTCTAGTTCAGCCAAAGATGATGGCACTACCCCACCATTCACCATTTTAAAACCCTTCCAGAAAGTTCCCTATATGCCCAGAAGAGGCAGGAAGGGCCTCCTGCGAGTACAGGATTAGAAGTTGGTGCCCAGAACTGAGCTAGGCCTGTTGGACCTCCAGATGTGGGGCAGACCTGGGCCTTGCCTGTGGGGAACCTCCTCACCTACCTAGGCCATGTTCACTGGGCAGGTGACAGGGATTGGGGTGTGACTGTTAAGCCCAGGGAGAAGGTCTGGGATTCCAGGCAGGGGTGCTGAGGTAAGAGAGGATGCAGGGGGTTACCGAGTATGACCCCCTCCACAGGTTTCAGCATGCCAGCCAGCATGTGTGAGTTTGGCGAGTGGGGCTAGTAGGGAGGGCGGAGAAGCTAGAGGGGCCGAGGGAAAGGTGGCAGGCTGTGGAGAGCTCCTTCAGGCCAGATGTTTGGACTCGAGGACAGAGCCATCTGCACGGCTCTCACGCTGTGTCTCATCCATAGCTCCGGTCTGATGGCGCCCAGGGAAGTCCTCACAGGCAACGGTAAGTGGGGTCAGGGAGAGGCATGTTCTCATCCCCCCCGCAACAGAGGGCTGGTCAGCTGCTCTTCAGCCCCTCCTGTCCCAGGACAGCCCCCTACTTCCAAGAGCAATTCACAGCTGGGTGAAAAAATGCTGGCCCCCCCTCCACCCTCCTCTGCAACCATCCCTGGAGCCCACTGTGTGGCGGTGACCCTGGGACTCAGAGTTTTGGATTTCACAGACCAGCAATTTGGTCAAAAATCATTAGGAGGGCTGGGCGTGGTGGCGCAGGCTTATAATCCCAGTACTTGGGAGGCTGAGACAGGAGGATCACAGGTTCGTGACCAGCTTCAAGTATTTAGTGAGGTCCTCCACAATTTAGTGACACCCTGTTTCAAAATAAAGAATAAAAATAGGGCTTAGGATATAGCTCAGAGGTAGAATGCCCCTGGGCTCCATCCCCAGTACAAAAAAAAATCATTAGGAGGATTTGTCTTTGCTCTAAAGGCCAGTCATTCCCCATGGGAAGGGAGTTAGGTGGCTATGGTGTTTTCACTTAGGTTGGGCATGGCATCAGGGAGGTGATGACTTAGGCCACAGTTTTCCCTGGGGAGGCTTGCAGATGGGGTGGGAAGAGAAATAGCTGTTCTTAGGGATCCTCATTGGAAACTAAAAGCACCACTCTCACATGGTCTAGAAGCTTTCTAAAGCTGATGATTTGGGTTGCCCAGTGACTTGGTTCCCTGCTCTCCTGTCACCCCTCAGATGAGATCATTGGGCAGGTGCTGAACACTCTCAAGTCTGAAGATGTCCCTTACACAGCAGCTCTCACGGCAGTCCGCCCCTCCAGGGTATGTTCTCTTCCAGCAGGGGCTGAGGAGCGTGGGGAGCTACTGGAGGTGGGGTATATGCTGCATGCTGGGCCTCCCAAGACCCCCAGCTTGGAGAAGTGATGGGCTGAAGACCCCAATGAGGCAACTCTGGGGAGAACTAGGAGGAGCTGTCAAGTCCTGTTTCCTCCATCCGGGGATAGCTTTCCGTCTTGCTCTGTGAGCCTTATGGGTGGCATCCTTGGCCACTTAGTCCAAGTGATCCTGAGTTTGAGGGAGAGGGAATACCATCAGGGCTAGAGACCAGCAAGAAAAGCTTCATGGAAGAAGCTGCCTACTCTGACTAGTGGGGCTTGTAGATGGTGAACAGGGTGCCCAGTTGGGAGAGGAAAGAGGACGTGGCAATGTCTCAGGGCTTGCTCCCAGGGCTGTTGAGAGAACACCTTGTCTGGTGTTTTTGCAGGTGGCCCGTGATGTAGCCATGGCAGCTGGGGGACTGGGTCGCCAGCTGCTCCAAACACAGGTGGCATCAGCTGCAATTCATCCTCCTGTGAGTTACAATCAAACTGTCCCACGGATCCTGTTCTGGGCCCAAAACTTTTCTGTGGCATACAAGGACAAGTGGGAAGATCTGACCTCCCTCACCTTTGGAGTACAGGATCTCAACCTGACAGGTTCTTTCTGGAATGACTCTGAAGCCAAGTAAGGGCACTAGGTTGGGGAGGAGCATGCCACCACATGTCACTGTGGGTCAGGGTCAGGGGAGGGAGCCAGGATCAGGTATATGTGTTGGGGGTGAGGGTGGTCTTGGTGGGATGTTGTCATACAAGGAAATGTAGGTGGTATCTTAGGGTAGAACTTTTGAGGGGCTCCTAGTGGGGGAACCACTCAGAGTTCTGTCTCCCCATGCTATGGCCATGGTTTGGACCTGGGCTATTTATACCACACAGTCACCTAGGAACCTGGCACTTCCCCCTGGAGCAAAACTCTAGGGCCAGATATGGGCAAATCTATCAGAACCAGTTCTAGGGCTCCCATACCCTCCAATTTGCCCTCATCCCCAAAGCCTAAACTAAGCAACTCAGTGAGTCCAACACAGAGCCAAAAGGAGGGGGAGTGGATTCAGAGCGACCAGAGGAAGGAGCCCATAGCTAGAGGTGCCGGACCTGAGTCTTGGCTCCCAGCTCTGTTCCTGACTTGGTTATGACTGGAGCTATCTGTCAAGTGGGGACTCTGCCTCTTCAGGTGGCTCTGAGGGCCTAGGGCAGCTTAGGTAGGAGCAGACCTGTGGATCTTGTTCCTCTAAGCTGCTCAGGGCCCTCTGGGAGACTGACAACACACTTCTTTTTTTTTTTTTTTGCGGTACTGGGGATTGAACTCAGGGGCATTCTACCTCCGAGCTATACCCCCAGCCCTATTTTTTATTCTTTATTTTAAAACCAAGTCTCACTAAGTTGCGGAGTGCCTCACTAGGTAGCTGAGGCTGGCCGCGAACCCGGATCCTCCGGTCTCAGCCTCCTGAATGCTGGGATTACAAGCGTGCGCCACCACGCCTGGCTCTGACAACACACTTCTGCCTTGCCCCACAGTCTTTCTCTGACCTACGATCAGCTCTTTGGTACCACAGTGACTTTCAAGTGAGTCCTTTGGGCAGTGGAGGGGTGGGCAGGTTGGTGTGGCTCCAGTCTCCCCTGCTCACTTGCCATCCCTGCCACCTCCCCCAGGTTTGTTCTGTCTAACCGCTTCTACCCAGTGTCTGCCCGGCACTGGTTTATCATGGAGCACCTCGAAATCCACAGCAATGGCTCCGTGGCATACTTCAATGTTTCCCAAGTCACGGGACCTAGCATCTACTCCTTCCACTGCGAGTATATCAGCAGCCTGAGCAAGAAAGGCAGTCTCCTTGTGGCCCACACACAGCCCTCCCCCTGGCAGATGACTCTTCAGGACTTCCAGGTTTGGAATGGGGAGGGGCCAAGCTTTAGGGAGGTATAGGCTGGTCACAGCAGGATGCTGACAGAGGGAGAGGGAGGAAGGGCATGTGATTGAGAGTCCCATCCTCCCGCTGCCTGTTTCTGGGAGTGTGGACTGTCCACTAAATCGGGAATCTAGTTCTTGAGGGCCTCCTCTCCAAGTAGGGTCATGTGGTCCCTCTTGTGACCCATGTCTGTGTGTTCCCCCAGATCCAGGCTTTCAATGTGACAGGTGAGCAGTTCTCCTACGCCAGCGACTGTGCTGGCTTCTTCTCCCCGGGCATCTGGATGGGGCTGCTCACCTCCCTCTTCATGCTCTTCATCTTCACCTATGGCCTGCACATGATCCTCAGCCTCAAGACCATGGATCGTTTTGATGACCACAAGGGCCCTACCATCTCTTTGACCCAGATTGTGTGACCAGTGCCAGGAGAGGGTTGAGGGAATAATGGTGTCCAGGTTGTCACTTGCCCACCTTGTGGCACACTGGACTGAAGGGCTTCCCTTCTTCCTTCCATAGCATGAACTCCAAGCTTCCCTCAACCTGTCTTGCTCCCTCTTCAACCCACTGAGGGGCTTCCCTGGAGCTGCCCCCATGTCTACCAACAAGGTGTACATATTCTATATAGGTATTAGATCGCCCCCAGGCTTAGTCATTGTGAGGGGAGAAGACATTAGTTCTAGGGTCCCCTTTCTTATTTATTCTTGTCTCCACTATATCCCTTGCTGTTTATAGTGCTTTTGTGTAGCAAATGCTCCCTCCCCAAGCTTTATGGGGCTCCCTGCAGCAGCCATGAGCTTGAGATTTTCTTGAGTGTGGAGGTGTGTTCAAGTAGTACTACTCAACTGTCTGTCCAGCTTGGCTGTTATCATTCTTGGTGATGTTGTGCTAACAATCAGCAGTACACTGGGGTTTATTTCTGTGGCCTGAAAAGGAAGGAAGCTCCAGGACAGGTGGGTTGGGTGTGAAAACTGAGTTTCTGGCATGTTCCCACTAAGAGTGCCTGGCAGGAGCCGGGAGTGCTCTGTTGTTTCCTTCCTAATAAAATAAAGATGGATCGCCATGCGTGGAGCCTCTTGTCATTCATTTCTGCACTGGGCATTAGGTAGGCCTTGGCTGAGAGATGTGGGAGCAGACAGGGATGTAGCCCAGCCAGTCCAAGGCGGGAAGTTAGAAGGCTGAGCCAGGGTGCTGTGGAGGGTCTCTTACAAGCTCATCCCCGAAGTAGTCAGAGCATGAAGGGGCGGTTGGGGTAGAGTTGGGGTGTGCTCCAACGCCTCGGGAGGAAGGTCTCGTGACAATGGCAGCTCTCACAGGCTAGGGGCCGCCCCTGGCTGCTGCCGCAGGAACACGCACCCGGCCGCCCGCGCGACCGCGCGGAGGCTCCCGGGGGGCGGGGCGGGGCGGGGCGCGCGCGGCTCCCGCGCACGGATTCCTCGCGGACCGCAGCACCGGTCCCGGCCCGGCCCGCCCCGCCGCTCTCTTGCCTTCGGCTACCGGCTTTTCCCGGGCAGTTGCGGCGGCTCCGGGACCCGGGAGTCCTCTCGGGAGGCGAGCCGAGAAGGCAGCGGCCCCGGGAGGCAGTGGCGGGGCGTGGGGAGGAGCAGGACTCTTTGACGCAGCGGAGGGATCTGGAGGTGCACGTAGAGACGCCATCTTTGGTCCAGTGCGGCGGCAGCGGCGGCAGCGGCGGCGTTGGCTGCTGTGGTGAAGGAGGAGGAGGAGCCGAGCGGACGCTGGCACCTAGGCCTAACCATGGATGAGGAATACGATGTGATCGTGCTGGGGACCGGCCTCACCGTAAGTGCGGCCTCGGGAACCCGTGGCTCCGCATCATGCCCCCCCCCACCCCCGCTCCCTCGCGATGATGCGGAGCCCGGCCCCCGGCCCCATCCTGTCATTACCATTTTCCGCTTGGGCCTCCCGAAAGCCACCCCGGTTCCCACCCCACTACCCCCCTTCACCATGTCGACTTTGTCCAGCTGCTATGTCCTGGTCTCCTCGAAGGGGTCCCCCTCCTGCTTGCCCCCCTTCCCCAGGTCTCGACCCCTGTTCCCCTCCCGTCCTCCCTCCCTTGCCCTGCTAGGCCTCAAAATGCACCCCCAGTCGACCTGACGCCTCCAACCCCGCCCTCCAGGTCCCCACCCATTGCCTGCACCCATCACCTTCCCAGCATCCCTGTCCATCTTGTGTTAATTTCAGAGGGGGGTTTTGTACAAGTCCAGGCGGTTGGGGTTCCTTGCCAGGGTGGACCCTCATCCCATCTCTGGCTTCTTTTGGGGATAAGAGATCCAGGGAATGTTCTAGAAGCAACAGCAGTGGGGGCGATGACCACATTCCTGCTACCCCACCCTGGTTTCCCATGGAGACCTCAGGCTGAGTAGTATCTGCAGCCTTTGTCCTTGGGCTAGTAACAGTGACTGGTGAGGATGTTTATCTTTCCTCTTTTTCCAAACCCTATTGGACTGCTCCCCTGAGATTCATCTTCCTCAATCTGGGCCCAGACACCCCCCTCCTGAGGATGTGGCCAAGAAAGCTCAGTGTCAGGGGCTCCTGTCCTTTGAAGAAAGACCAGCACAGGGTGGGGCCTGCAATTTCAAGGACTGTGTTAATCTTCGCTTCCCTTTTGGGTGCCTTTTGAGTTTCAGCTGGGTCTTCTCTATGGTTCACTGTGACTTAACCTGTCTTTTTGTATGCTCTACATAGATAGATGACTTTCTTGGCATATTGGAAGACCATCCTTGTGTCTGCTAAATGTTGTCTCCCTCAAAGCCTTCATTATTTCTTTCCTTGTTTGGCTCTTTATCCAGCAAGGTTATAAAGGAGATTAGTCAGATGAAGCCATCACCCCCAATTTTAGGCAATGCAACAATCCTCCCCACCCCTCCCGGTGGAAGGAGCTGTCCATTGTGGCAGGTTTGGGTTTCGGAACAAATCAGGGCTATTGGTGGGAACGTGGGCTGGTGGAAGTACAGCAGCAAATGTTGCCCCTCCCCCAGGAGTGCATCCTGTCAGGCATCATGTCTGTGAATGGGAAGAAGGTGCTGCACATGGACCGGAACCCCTACTATGGGGGCGAGAGCTCCTCTATCACTCCTCTGGAGGAGGTAAAGCTGCCTGGACCAGAATCCAGGCCCAAGCCTAGACTCAGACCCAGACCCATCCTTCACTAACCTCTCGCGTAGAGTCATGGGGTGGAAGCAGCTTCCTAGGTTCTCTGGGTAGGAGGGTGGGGGGGTGTAGGGGCACTTTTTGAAGGTTTTTTTTCTTTTTCTTTCTCCTGCTTACAGCTATATAAGCGCTTTCAGTTGCTAGAGGGGCCCTCTGAGTCGATGGGCCGGGGCCGAGACTGGAACGTTGACCTGATCCCCAAATTCCTCATGGCCAATGGTGAGAGAGATGAAGGAGCTATTGTGTGTGTGTGTGTTTGGAGGGGGGGTAAACTGGGAAGACCAGAAGAGGGTCAGGCTCCAGAACAGGGGCAGCCAGACCATGAAAACTTCTGGAGGGAGCTGTGCTGATGTTATACCACCCACAACCCCCAACAGGGCAGCTGGTAAAGATGCTACTGTATACAGAAGTGACTCGCTACCTGGACTTCAAGGTGGTGGAGGGCAGCTTTGTCTACAAGGGAGGCAAGATCTATAAAGTGCCATCCACTGAGACTGAGGCCTTGGCTTCTAGTAAGTGTGGGTCCCCTGAGCCAGAGAATAATGGGGTGGGGAACGGCATACTTTCCTCACGAGGGGTTGCAAGGTAGCCATCCAGAGCAGGGCTCCCCTTTGCCCCAGGTCACATTCCCCATGTAGTACCAGAGGCCCCTTGTTTTGTATTATTATTGTCCCATGCTGTCCCTTATGGCAGGTTGCCAGGAGGTGAGCACACAAGCAGAGGAGACATGGGGGTGGGGTGGGGGGAGATTCCTTTTTGAAAGATGTCAGTCTTTGTCAGGGGCTCCATTTAATCCCTGAAATCCCCCAGGTGGTAAAGCTGAGAGGGCTCTGTCCAGCTCAATCCCCTTACAGGTGGGGAAACCAAGTCTAAGTAAGGTGGAAGGGTTAACCTCAAGACACATGACAGAGGTCAGTTAGGAGCTAGGGCATCCACTTTCTTGGCCTGCCCTAGTAGGAAGGGGAGTTTTGTGTTCTAGTGGTACAAAGGGCTGCCTTCCTCAGATCTGATGGGCATGTTTGAGAAACGGCGCTTCCGCAAGTTCCTGGTATTTGTGGCAAACTTTGATGAGAATGACCCCAAGACATTTGAAGGTGTCGACCCCCAGACCACCAGCATGCGTGATGTCTACCGGAAGTTTGACTTGGGCCAGGATGTCATCGACTTCACTGGCCATGCCCTGGCACTCTACCGCACTGATGAGTGAGAGGAAGCTGGTGTGGCGGGATCCCCCTCGCCCACCCCACACCCTGCCCTCCCCTCTACCTACCCTCCATGTGCCTTGTACTCAGACACAAGCTTACCTGTCACCTTTCCATCCCTCGCCTGACCTCTGTCTTTGCTAGGACATGCAGGGTGGTGGGAAGGATGGCCTGGGTCAGGAGTAGGGGTGCTGTTAGAGCATCTTCTCTGATCTCTGTCCCTCAGCTACCTGGACCAGCCCTGTCTCGAGACCATCAACCGCATTAAGTTATACAGTGAGTCCCTGGCCCGATATGGCAAGAGCCCATATTTATATCCACTCTACGGCCTGGGTGAGCTGCCCCAGGGCTTTGCAAGGTAAGGATGTGGCTTTTTTCAGTTGGCATTACTGGGTAGGACTAAGGCCAAGAATAAAAATGTCCCTCCTCAGCATTTTTGTAGCATTTCATACTTTCCTATCCATGATCTTTGTTTACCTTGTTTTATCCCTGGGTGATGGGGCACAGCCCTAGTACATTGAAGTAGTACAGAGTCAAACAACCAGATCTCTATGAACATAGCTTTCTGATTTCCCAGCAACACCAGGACTGGGCCCAGGGCCCTGGAGCCTTGCATTGGGGCTTAGCTGGGAACTGTTCCTTCTCCAGCAAGTCCTTTTTTCTTGTCCAATAAGCCATCTCCATGTGAAGCTGCTCCCTCATGCTCCCCTCATGCTAGACAGAGCTGGGTGTGGTGTTGCATGCTTGTAATCCCAGTACTTGGGAGGCTGAGACAGGAGGATCTCAGGTTTGCAGCCAGCCTCAGCAATTTAGTGAGACCCTCTTCAACTTAGTAAAACCCTGTTTCAAAATTTAAAAAAAAGCCAGGCGTGGTGGCGCACGCTTGTAATCCCAGCATTCGGGAGGCTGAGACCGGAGGATTCGGGTTCTTGGCCAGCCTCAGCTACCTAGTGAGGCACTCCGCAACTTAGTGAGACTTGGTTTCAAAATAAAGAATAAAAAATAGGGCTGGGGGAATAGCTTGGAGGTAGAATGCCCCTGAGTTCAATCCCCAGTACCACAAAAAAATATTTAAAAAAAAATAGGGTTTGGGGTGTAGATCAGAGGTAGAATGCCTCTAGGTTCATTTCCCACTACCATCAAAAGAAAAAGAAAGCCGGGCATGGTGGCACACTCTTGTAATCCCAGTACTTGGGAGGCTGAGACAGAAGGATCACAGGTTCGCGGCCAACTTCAGCAACCTCATGAGGCCCTCTGCAACTTAGTGAGACCCTGTTCCAAAATAAAAATAATTTTTTTATTTTTATTTAATTAATTAATTTATTTTCGGTACTGGGGATTGAACCCAGGGGCATTCTACCTCTGAGCTCCACCCCCAGCCCTATTTTTTTTGCGCGGTACTGGGGATTGAACTCAGGGGCATACTACCTCCAAGCTATACCTCCAGCCCTATTTTTTTTTTTTTTTTTTTTGCGGTGCTGGGGATTGAACTCAGGGGCATTCTACCTCCGAGCTACACCCCCAGCCCTACTTTTTATTCTTTATTTTGAAACCGAGTCTCACTAAGTTGCGGAATGCCTCACTAGGTAGCTGAAGCTGGCCGCGAACCCGGATCCTCCGGTCTCAGCCTCCTGAATGCTGGGATTACAAGCGTGCGCCACCATGCCCGGCTTCCAGCCCTATTTTTTATTCTTTATTTTGAAACGGGTCTCACTAAGTTGTGGAGTGCCTCACTAGGTAGCTGAGGTTGGCTGCAAACCCGGATCCTCCGGTCTCAGCCTCCCAAATTCTGGGATTACAAGCATGCGCCACCACGCCCGGCTCCCAGCCCTATTTTTTATTTTTTAGTTTGAAACAGGATCTCACTAAGTTGCAGAGGGGCTCCCTAAGTAGCTGAGGCTGGCTCCAAACCCAGATCCTCCTGTCTCAGCTTCCCAAGTATTGGGATTACAAGTATGCACCAACATGCCCAGCTAAATTTTTTTTATTATTATTATTTTAAGGGTATAGCTCGGAAGTAGAATGAATGCCCCTGAGTTTGATCCTCAATATCACAAAAAAAACCAAAAAACACTCTGGGCAGAAGCTCTAAAGAGGAAGGAGCATGTTGAGATGGGTCCTCAGTTTGTGGCAGAGACAGCTGGGGTGAACAGCTGGATCTCCTGACTTCCACTTGCCTGAGGCAGTCTTCTCTGTCCCTCAGTGGTAGGGTGGGGAGCTTGCAGTGGAATTGGTCCTCATTTCTTTAGGGAGCGGAACTTCATCATTGTTCTGCTTACTACAGATTGAGTGCCATCTATGGGGGAACATATATGCTGAACAAACCTGTGGATGACATCATCATGGAGAATGGCAAGGTAGTAGGCGTGAAGTCTGAAGGAGAGGTAAGCCTTCCCCATGCAGGGGGGTCAGCGTGGCTGGGGCATCTCCATAGGGGCCCCGTTCCTAGGAAACCTGACCACTGCTAGATCTGTTGCTCCTCAACCCTAAGGCCCCCAAGAGCTAGGAACTGGAGTGGGGGAGGGTTCAACTACATAGCCATTCCTGTTGGCAAGAGGTAGTCCTCAAAGACCACATGCTCTTTCTATTGTCCAGAAAGGATCCCTGATCACAGTGTTTCAGCAGCAGGCTTGCCCAGCTCTGTGTATCAGGGCTCATGGGGAAGGAAGGGCTATGTGCTACTGGAGGGGCAGTGGTGATAAGCTCAGAGAAACACCCTGCCTGCCAGAGCTTCCTGTCTTCACTGTGAGCCCAGCCTGTGACTACCCAGGACAAGGGGTGATCTGATAGGGGCAAGGCCTTCTGATGGCTTTACAGGTGGCCCGCTGCAAGCAGCTGATCTGTGACCCCAGCTACATCCCAGACCGTGTACGGAAGGCTGGCCAGGTTATCCGCATCATCTGTATCCTCAGCCATCCCATCAAGAACACCAACGATGCCAATTCCTGCCAAATCATCATCCCCCAGAACCAGGTCAACAGGAAGTCAGGTAGGCCAGGCCATGATTGACTGCCTCCTGTGTGTTCTCTTTAGGGTGGTTACGCCTTTCCCCCTTAGCCTTGGGGCTCCCTACATGATCTACTCATGGAACAAAGGGGACCCTCATTGCAGTCACTACATTTGGGGCCCTAAGGATTGGATGGCTCGGATTCTTTTCCTCTGTGAGGATGACAGCTTGGATGCTGCCTTCTATGGGACTGGGAGGGGTAGATGGGCCAGAATTGTGTCCAGTCCTTGGAGCCTTCCCTGGGTGTGCCATTTCCTGTAGCTCACCTTAACAGAGTGCTTCCTATTCCTATGGCCAGACATCTATGTGTGCATGATCTCCTATGCACACAACGTGGCTGCACAGGGCAAGTACATCGCCATCGCCAGCACCACAGTGGAGACTGCTGAGCCTGAAAAGGAGGTTGAGCCAGCGTTGGAGCTGCTGGAACCCATTGATCAGAAGTGAGGGGCCAGGCTGAGCCTGATGGAAAGGCTGGGAGGGAGGGACTAGCCAGCCCAGAAGCTGGTGGTGGCAAGTAGGGAGAGCAAGGCCCATTGTGAGGCTTGTCCCCTCCCCTCATCTGCCCCTCAGGTTTGTGGCTATCAGTGACTTGTATGAGCCCATTGACGATGGTTCCGAGAGCCAGGTAAGCAGCCCTTCCTAGCCCTAGCTCCTGGCTGTCCACCCAGGACCCCTGCACAATTAATTCACCCTGACTCTGACCTCTGCTGTTTCCAGGTGTTCTGTTCCTGCTCCTATGATGCCACCACACACTTCGAGACAACCTGCAATGACATCAAAGACATCTACAAACGCATGGCTGGCTGTGCCTTTGACTTTGAGAACATGAAGCGTAAACAGAATGATGTCTTTGGAGAAGCTGACCAGTGATTGCTGACCCCTTTCCCCCAGCCCCTGCTGCCCTCCCCCAACCTGTGTCTGTTCTCCTCAAGGGCAGGGGAGACGGTATAGCTGGGTACCCCTGTTTCCAGCATCCTCTGCTTCCCTTACCACATTCCCATCACCCACCTCATTGATTCACTGACCAAATCTTTAACTCTAGCGATGTTTTGGGAGATGGGGGTTGGATAGCATCCTCTCTTTTGGCTCTTCCTTATCCTGGGAAGAGAGGGTTCCTCCTTGTGTGTGTCTCCTCCCCCCACTCTTAATTCTTCTGCTCTGTTTGGGAAGGATGTGGAGGAAAAGCTGACTTCTGCCCCCACTGCTCTTACCCCTACTGTAGTGGCCTTTGGAGATGCCCCCTACCTCCCCCCCACCAACTCTCTTGTGTGTTGGAGAGAAGGGGTCTTCCCAGCACAAAATTGCATCCCCCCCCTTCATAATTTATTCTAATTTATTAACTCCCCCCTTGTCTGAGCCTGAAGCCCTCTGGTGCAGCCTGGGGGCTGTAGAGTGAGCTGCTCCAGCCCTGGTGAAGCCTGGGGAGGGAGAAAAGTCTTAGGTGTGACCCCACTGGAGGTTGATCTTGCTGTTTTTATTCCTTGTCTTTGTATTTGTGTTCTCTGGTACTTGGTGAGAGAAATGTAAGCAAAGCAGAAGAAGGTGGGAAAATGGATCCAAACCCCAGTGTGCCCCTGCCCCATGCCTTTCCTTTAGTGGTGGGAAACCCTTATCTTGCAAAGTGAATGTGCCCCTTTCCCCAATCTCTAGTGTATTTCTCAGAAACAAAACCTCCCAATAAATCTGTGTTGAAACCTGAGCCTGGATTTTTAGGTTCATTTCCCCAAAAGCTGGATGCTTGACCGTGCCCTGGCTCAGCTTCTAGCACCTGGACTGCATCCCTCAAGGGTCAATGCAGGGGAAGTAGGGGGACTAGCGTCTGGCCTGGGATGGAGATCAATGAACAGAACTAACCTCTAGGTCAAAAGGAGGCAGAGCACACCAGAGGCCAGCCTTGGGCTCAGGGAAGCAAGGGGACCCAAGTCTAGTCTTGGGTGGGTGTCAAGGCCAAAGCAGCTTTGCAAGGATACCTAGTCTCTTGTCAATGTGGGGTGAGGTTGGGGAGAGCCTTGGGACTGTGGAGTCTGTCCTTGAGCCTTGGGCAGGGACCAACAAGGAAGTGGAGGAGGCAGGTCTGGCCTTGGGTCTATTGGGGAAGTTGGGGTTCCTACTTCAGCTCAGGATCAACGTCGAGGAAGCGCAGAAATATGGGGTATCTGGCCTTGGTGTCTATGAAGAGGAGGTAGAAGTGGGGCGGGGCGGGCCTCCGGGGGTAGTCTACTACAGAACTGAAGTCCAGCAGCGTGAGGAGGCGGGCGGTGCGGTGCGGGGAGGGCGGAGCAGGCTGCGGTCACGTGCTCGGCGCCCGCGCGTTCCCTAGTGGCTGACGTCAAGCGTCAGCTGACTGCACGACGGTCGCTGCCGCCGCCGCCGCCACCACCACCACCTATCCTCCGTACGGCCTCTCGCTGTCACTGTAGTTGCCGCCGCCGCCGCCACAGCTGCCGCCATGGCTCAGTACAAGGGCGCTGCGAGCGAGGCAGGCCGCGCCATGCACCTGATGAAGAAGCGGGAGAAGCAGCGGGAGCAGATGGAGCAGATGAAGCAGCGGATAGCTGAGGTGCGGGCTGGGCCCCGGCGCCTCCGAGCATGCGCGCCGCGCGGGCCCTCTGGCGGCCGGGCTGGACTCTCCGGCCCTGGGAGACCCGGGGCACCAGTCTGGGAGCTCTAGGGGGCGGGCCCAGGTCCTGGAGCGGGACCTTTGCTTGCCGTCCACAGTCTCATCTGTAAAATGAGCCCAGAGTCGGGCCATGTCAGAAGCAGAGGCAGCTAGCTTGTGACAAACCTCCAGCAGGAGGGAGCCACAGTCAATTTTTCTACTGGTGGCATTGGGACCCTTGGTGCACTTCCTGAGCACAGAGCTTCCTGGTCCAGGCTCCCCAACCCTAAGACCAGGCTTCTGCCAGGATCCAGTGCATTCCAGAAAGGACAAGCCCGCTCTCTCTCTGGAGAGGCACAGGGACTGGCCACTGAGGCTCATTCCAAAACCCTTTCTGCTCATAACAAAGGCGGGCTCAAGCCTCTGGTGTGCTGGCCAGTGATGGTGGGCTCGGGAATGGAGGACCCAAGAGCCCTCAAATCAGGGACTTAGGGCTCCAGGGAAGAGCAGGCTCCTGCCTTAGGTAAGTAGGGAAACGCTGCCTAAGAAAGTTGTCTTCAGGCAGAGAAGTCTCTCTCGCCCTCAGCACACACTTTGTGTTTGACACAGCCCCAGCCCCAGCCCCACTGTCTCAGTGGGGACTCCCTGGCAAGCTGAAGGTATATTTCTGTGTACTGGCCACTTTGGAAGCCCCGGTCAGAGAGGGATTTACATGGTACCAGTGGGATGGATCTAGGCTGGAGAGAGCAGGCTTTCTGGGAAGCTGTTGGCAACATTTGGGGCTGAGAGGGAGGCTAGGCTCTTCCACCTCTCTCTCTCTTTTTCTTTTTTTTTTCGGTACTGGGGATTGAACCCAGGGGCATTTTACCTCTGAGCTACACCCCTAGTCCTATTTTTTATTCTTTATTTTGAAACAGGGTCTCACTAAGTTGCGGAGTGCCTCACTAGGTAG
>PVLC010036679.1:0-15654 GCA_004027655.1 Graphiurus murinus | reverse complement strand
CAACTTAGTGAGACCCTGTTTCAAAATAAAGAATAAAAACTAGGGCTGAGGGTGTAGCTCAGAGGTAGAATGCCCCTGAGTTCAATCCCCAGTACCACAAATAATAATATTAACCAATTCTCTAAGTCACATGATTCCCCTGCTTGAAACACTTTAAGGACTTTTCCCTACTCTCAGAATAGACTTCCCTACCATTTCCTACCATTGCCTAAAAAGCTCCTTCCCACTCCTTCTCATGCCCTCTCTTCTGCTTCCTCACTACACCACAGCTCCATTACAGGCCCTGGGACAGTCCCTATTCTGGTGGTTCATACTTGCTGTTTCAACTACCCTCCCACAGTTTCCCCAACTCTGATTCCTTCTCACCATCCTTCACATCTCAGTGTCTTTTCAAATTAATTATTTAATGCGTTATCATGATAATTTGCTACCCATTTAGGAGAAAGTTAGAATCCTCTCTCAAATTGAATGCAAAAAATAACATTTAGACACATTTTAAAAATTTGATGGTAGAGCCAGGCGTGGTGGCGCACGCTTGTAATCCCAGCATTCGGGAGGCTGAGACCGGAGGATCCAGGTTCGAGGCCAGCCTCAGCTACCTAGTGAGACACTCCGCAACTTAGTGAGACCCTGTTTCAAAATAAAGAATAAAAAATAGGGCTGGGGGCATAGCTCGGAGGTAGAATGTCCCTGAGTTCAATTCCCAGTACCACAAAAAAAATTGATGGTATAAGATATAGAATTTTTAAAATAATTAATATGCCTAAGTATGATGAAACTTACAAGTCATGAAAATGAATGACAGACCATGTCAACAAGTTAAAAAGATGAACAGAATGAGAGAAAGTCTGTGATATATTTAAGCAGGCAAAACTTTACTATTACCTATAACAAACTCCAATTATAATTAAAAAGGGCAACCCAATATATGAACAGGTAAAAGATCTGAATAGTGGACATTTACTTTAAAAACCTTGCTAACAATCAGATTGATGAAAATCTATCTTAATATTTATTTATTAAGAATAGGGAAGAAACCTTATTGAAGAAAAAGTACATTTTAAAAAACAGTACTCTATAAGAGCTTCTGTGATCTAGAAATCAAACAACTTGGATTTATACTACAAAATTTAAAATAGATGGTCAAAAAGATGGCTACAAAGACATTGCGAGTAGCCCTATTTGTAACAATGTACTAACTGGAAAATGTCTATCACTAAATTTTTATAAAGTTACAAAACAGATGTAGTGAGATCCCATTTTTTTCAAGAAAAATGGCAGCATTTATATCTATATATAGACATTTTAAAATGTCTAGAAGTGCATACACACCAGCAAAAACAAAAACAAAAACAAAAAAAAGCCCTAGTAACTTCTATGAAACATATTTTAGGTGGTATTAATTTTCTTCAAGCTTCCTGCTTTCTTCAATTGTTGGTGATTAACATGTGGATTCTTGAGCTATTATGAGTTACGCTACTTCTAAAATAGTCTCATGTGTATCAGGCAATCAGATATTTCCTTGCTTCTATGTGTGGTTTCGGGATAGGGAGAAGGCTAAGTATAGAGACTCAAATTCAGTGTTCCTACACAATGGCCATGTGAGGCCCAAGATGACCATCAGGAGACACTCAGCAGATGAGAAGACTCTGAGCTAATCCTAACAACTCCCACATTTTTTTCCACTCCAATTCTTAAACTATGAACTAATTTCCTCATGATTTTCTATTCTCCTAAGAGGAAGAAAAACAATGTCCAGTTAGCTGAGGCTCCCAGCAGCTGGGCCCCAACTAAAGGAAGTTGATGGGGGGGGGGATGGCAAAGAGGTAAACTTTTGGTACCTTCTTAGCATGTCTCTCAAAAGTCAGATAATGAGGGCCTTCAAAAGCTAAGACGTACCCTGAAGGAAACCCAAGGGGCTTTCCATTTTCCGTTAGAGTCTCCCATAAAAAGATGAACATGCTAAATTCTTAGGAATTTCCCTAAAGACAAGTGGGCCACCAAGTTCCTATAAAATCACCCCCAGCTAACCGCTTAGTTGCCTCAGATTATCAGGAAAGCAGAACTAGAGCTGCACATTTTTAAAGCACTGCTCTTCACAAGCCACACTCCTTCCAAGACTTAATGAAGAATCAGATGTTTGGGGGGACAGAGATGTATACAAGGGAAACTTCATTTCTCAGCACAATGGTGTTCCAGATGCAGTTAAAGTTGGGGAAAGACTACTGGAGTTGAGGCATTTACTAACTGATACTGGTCTTTCTCAAATGTTTTTAATAAGTACCAGATTTAATAGGGTAATACTGATGATTCTCTCAAAGTAAAAAATTATTTATAAGGTATAGTGTTTTTCCCTCAAGGCATTAAGTTTACCTTAATTTTGGATAAGCCCACCTCAGTGTCATGTGGGTGAGTCCCTAGATTCATCCCATCTCTAGAAAATTCCTCTAGTTGGTACAGGTGATATGATTTTTAAAGTAAAACTCACCATTTATTTGTTTGTCTACTTATTTTTGTAGTATTCAGGATTGAACCCAGGGTCATTCTACCTCTGAGATACATCCTCAGCCCTTTTTTGTTTTGAAACAGGGTCTTGCTAGGTTGCTGAGAGTTTTGCTATGTTGCTAAGGCTATCCTCGAACCTGTGATCTTTCTGTTTCAGCCTCCCAAGTACTGGGAATATAGGCATGTGCCACCACACCTGGCTAAAACTCACTATTTAAGTTGTGAGTCTTTTAGAATTTTTACACTGAGGACAATTTTTCAGAATCTCCAGCCTCACAAGTTACCAGTTACTGCCTGGCAGATGTTTTTGGTCTGAAACTGCCAAGATATATTCAAGGGGAGGAAAAAAAACTCCTCAACTTTCAAAGGAGAAGAAAGGAAGCAGTTCACCCAGTTGTGGGGAAAGGCAAATAAATGGGCAGCATGCCCCTGACACAGTCTCTTCTTTCCAGGGAGAAAAGGTCTGAGGCTGAAGCTCAAAACAGAGTGACAGATCAGACAGAATCAGGCTGAAAAAAATGGGAAGAAAAAACCCAGATGGTTGCCAAAGCAAACAACCAAAAGCACAACTTGAAACATTTGATACTGAACAGCATATTGCAGTCTAATTAAAAAAAAAAAAAGTCTGTAAATAAAATTGCTTTTCTCTATGAGCCCTTCACATGTGATGCCAGAGTTCTCTAAAGAGTCATTTAGTGCTTCGGAACTGACATGTGGCACTTAACTCTAGGCCTCAGCGAAAGAGAACAGCCCAGCTACAGGAAAGAGCCCATTTTTAACTTTTAACAGGGTTTTCTTTGGTCGCTGTCCTTATTCTGAAAACTGTAGACATAAGAAGCCACCTGGGTGTTTGTCTTTTTTTCTTTTTTCCACTAATCTTTAAAAACATTCTTAATCTGAGTTTCACTTCACCAATGAAGGAGCAATTAGGTCAAGAGTTTAGCTTGTGAATATGATCATCCAGGACTTTCAGTTCCGTATTCTCTACCACTCTGTTCAAAATTTGTCCCCCAACTCTTCTTATTTTTTTGGCTAGGATATTTTAGATCTGGTGTTTTATTTGTTTAAAAAAAAAAAAACAACAGTTTTGATACGCCCCTCAGGCAAAAAGAATGTTACCACCTCAAACACTTTATCAGTATTGACCAACTCGTCAGTATGGGAGGTCAAATAAAATTAGCATCATCATGATGTCCTCTAGAATGTTCAGAGAAAGGACGGGAAATGTGTCTGTTTTTATAAGGGCCTGGCCACACAACCTGGTAGATGGAAAGGTTTGCTAATGAAGAAGGGTTGTGTCCCATAAAGCTCTCTACAACGGGAGCCTGACTCCCATTGAGGAAGATGTGCTAAAATCTCAAGAGATCTCTGACTGAACAGGAAAAAGTCGTCAGATGGCCCCAAATCTGTGCTGTTCAGATAGTGCATCACAGATAGTTCTTGGCACTGAAGTCTATACCCCACTGCCGGGGAGAACTAAGTATGTAGTTGGTCCCTTCTACAGAAAATGTCAAGGTTTGCATGCTGATATCCATAGACAGGCTCTCCTACCTCTTTCTAACCCTTTCTTTCATTCCCAATTTAAAATGACATACACTCTTCTGCTTTCCACTATTACTGTACAACCAGACATCTATATACACTATAGTTTAAATTCGAAAGCCTTCAAAAAGCTATTTATACCCACACCCCAATATGTGTCTTTTATTCTAACAATGTTTTTGAAGATACTCACAGGATATGTAAAAAGCCATGTAAGCCCTGAAGGAAATGTGATGAAAAAGGTACTGGAATCAAGATAAAAATAGAGATTATACACCACACCCACTATGAACATGAGCAGAAGAGAGTAAATAAACCTATAGTCCATTTGCTCCTTATATTTTAGGAGAGGGCATTTAGGGGTAAGACAGACAGAAGTAGAGTATAACTTCTACCCATCCGACCCATTAAAAATAGACACCTCAGCCGGGCGTGGTGGCGCACGCTTGTAATCCCAGCATTTGGGAGGCTGAGACTGGAGGTTCCGGGTTCGCGGCCAGCCTCAGCTACCTAGTGAGGCACTCCGCAACTTAGTGAGACTCGGTTTCAAAATAAAGAATAAAAAATAGGGCTGGGGGTATAGCTCGGAGGTAGAATGCCCCTGAGTTCAATCCCCAGTACCGCAAAAAAAAAATAAAAAAATAAAAAAAGACACCTCAGCATTAAGAGAGACACTGTATAAATAATATGACACCGGTCATTTTGATGTGACATTAACAGGTATCCAGTTGTCAATAAAGTTGCACCAACATTATGTCTTCTAATTCAAAATTAGTCTATCAAAGATATATATGTATGTACATATTTGTGTATATATGTATATATATATAAATAATGTTACACTTACTGGAGATGAATTAAGTAGTTAATCTAAGCAGCCACCAGAGATTCAGTAAGTTCCCCCTTTCCTTGCTAGGTTGAAATCCATTTATAACATTGGGAGCACCATGCAAGTGAGTCTCAATACCACTTTAGAAAAGTTGAGCAACCCACCTCTATCTTTGTTTTGAAGGCGGAGAAGTGGGAGCTAAGGCCTGTTAGTACTCCCCACTTCAGCTCAGTTGTGCTACTAACTAGTGCTACTAGTTGTGTGGCTTTGGCCACGAAGAGGGGCCCTCTTGGCAGCACCACCTGGCTGAACTGTATGCCCTTTCATAAAGGCAGAGAAACGGGTTAACCACTCTAAGACCCTCCCACACTCTGACCTGAGAAAAGGCCCTGTTTGTTCCAGAAGGCAAAGCCCAGCCTCGTTTAACTAACTGCAAGCAGTTAACGTAGGCACGCCCACGGTAGAAAGAAAGCTCTAGTGTTGAACAGGAACGCCATTGATTTGAAGATTTCTCCAGAGTCCAGTATCCTGAAAGATGCAGCCCGCTACCTAACCCATTGGCTAACCTGAACGCACCTGATCCTCCCTCTGGGATGCGGGCTCCTGCCTATGTCTTCAAATCTTTCCACTGCTCTTGGGATTGGGAAGAGCAGGAACAACTATTCACAGCACACCCACTTCGGCCTCTCCGGGATTGCGCCCCCCAGGGCCGGTCGCGGTGCTGCGGGCCCTGCTTGCGCTGATGAACGGCCGCTCAGTTTGTGCTTGGAGGTCGCGGCGGGTGGCCAAGCGCTCCAGTCCCGCCCCGAGCCACCCCTTCCGTCCGCCGCCCCCGGCCCGGGCCCGGGCCCGGGAGCCAAAAGCCGCGGCTCTGAGCTCCCCAGGACTTTCCGTGCTCCAAGCTCTCGAACTCCTGGAGGCGGAAAGCAGCGGAGCGGAGCGGGGCGTAGGCGGCAGGGGTGCAGAGCCCGGGTGCCGACGCGAGGAGAGCGAAGAAGAAAGCAGCCCGGAGGCTGCAGGGGTCTGGAGGGGGGACGAGGGATGGAGAGGGCGGGCTCGGCGCGCCCGTGGGGAGCTGACCTGTGGCGGAGCCCCCAGGACAGGCCCAAGGTGCGGGTCCACACCGGCAGGTCCAGCGCCTCTGCTCCTCCAGGCATGGCATCGGCGGGACCGCAGGAGAGGGCGCCGGGCGCAGGACGGCTGCACCTGCCTGGGTCCTGCTCCGGCGCTCGGGTCCCCAGGGCCCAGCAACGCAGCGCGGCCCGGCCCGCTCCGGCTCAGGGCGTCCGCCTGGAGGTCGGGTTGGGGAGAAGCTCTTATAAAGGGATCCGGCCCGAGAGCGCGGCAGCGGGCAGACCCAGGCACCCTGCACCCCGCCCCGGCGCCCCGCACGCCCCGCCTCCACCGGCCGCCTCTCTGTACCCTTTTCCCAGCTCCTGGTCTTTTCCAGCACTGGTTCAGGCGTTCGTTCCCTGTTTCTACATCTTTTCACTTGGTGGTTTCTTTGGTCGTTTTTATCTTAATGCGTTCGGGAAACACTAATCACCAGGCTAAGTGTTGGAGCTACGTTTAACCAGAGGGGAAAGACACCGCCCTCTCTGTCTGAAATGGACCTGCAGTGAAACCGACACGTTCCTTGGTACAAGTTCATTCATTCTGGAGTGTATGTATTCTGAAGTGCGCGGTCGCAGAACTCCGGGACAAGACTCACATTTTGGAGGTGTTTGAGTGCGCCCAGCGAATGGGGAGGGAAAGCAAAACCGATAGCCCTCCGCTCACGTCCGGCAGATGGGGCGGCTCTCCTGTGCTAGCAGCAAGTGTCGGTGTGGCCGGGGCGCGCGCAACGGGAGGGCGAAGACCCCGAGGCCACGCCTCGGAAAGCCCAGGCGAGGCCTGCAGTCGCCACTACTAATCCTCCTGGTCACACAATAAAGGAGACGCCAGTGGGAAACCGGACAAGACCATCTGCCCCACTCCTGAATCAGAGGGGAAGGCTGCCGGCACATGCCCAAAAGCGATGTTGTTCAACGGAAGATGGAGTTGACTTGACAGTTTGAACAGGACCAGCCCCAAACCTCTTCCCTGAGGGGTCATTTTCCAGTAGGTAGCAGCAGCAGCAGCCAGGCCAGAATTCCAGAGAATTTGTGTCAGCAAGTGTTTAAAAGGTCTCCAGGTTTAAGCCAGGAGTATCCTGCGGGCCGTTATCTTAATAGCGTTTCTGCATGTTAAAAAGACACGCTAGTACAAACAGTTGGACAGAACCATGTGTATAAAATCCTACACACCTGACCCTCTTTTGAAAGTCACCTCCAAAAGGCTGTCAAACTAAAATGTCTTATTTCAGAGTCTCTCTGGTGAGACTCTGAGTACACTCAGAGCGCCCACTGAGTACCGAGGGCTTGGATTATTGCAGTCACAGTCCCCACAGGGGGGTGTGACATTGGTGTGGCTTTTTTCCTTTTTAGAAGAAAAGGGGAGAAAACGTTACATCGCTGTTCTTGGGGGGGTGGGCTTGGGTGAAAGAGGTAGCATACGATATGACTGGGGAGTGCTAGAGGAATACTGTAAGAAATTGTGTATAACATTCATTTTTATTCTAAAGAATTTTTTAAGTATTTTCAGTTCAAAGAAAAACTGCCCTGCAGGTACAATCCTAATAAATCCAAAAATGCTGGGACTGTACTAAAGGCAACAACCCCATTTAGGAGACTTTAGGATAAAGCTTTTTATATCAGTAAACTCATTATTATGTTGTCTAAAGTCAACAATTGTCTAAAGACAATTCCACTGAATGGCTTACTAGTGGGTAGTTAAAAAGAAAATTCACAGTTAACATTGAATTTATTAAGAAGATCTTCCACACAAAAAGGTTCTGTGCTTCAAGGGACCCAGAAGTAACCTGGAGGGCCTACTAGATACTTAGGTTGATTTATATATGTTAGCTCATAGAATGCTGAGCATTCTGTGTACTCTCATCTCCCTTCTGAAATGGAGAAGTGAGTTCTGAAAGGCATGTTACTTCCTCAAAGTCACCCACAGAGTAGGTAGCAGGCCCTAGAGTTCTGTTCAAATCTTTCAATCTCCAGAACTGTTTTCTTACTACATGGCTGATAGAAACAAGATTAAATCGTGGCTACCCTTCTGTAGCTTTCTTGATCTGGAGGAGTTTCTGTGAACAGTTTCACAAAGTAGAAAAGAGAAAACTTATCTAAATAGCTGTAGTTGATGATACATATATTATTAATAGGTATAGAAGTGTCACTTAAAAATAAACAGTGAGCAAATACCTATAGAACACTGCGGAGGGAGAAACTTTCAAGGGAAAGATCCAGGGTCCCAAACATTAAGTTGCATGTGACTCACCAGCGGGTCTTATTGAAGCAGACTGCTTCAGGACCCGAGACTCTTTGCATTTACACCAGGCAGCCGATGCTGCCAGTCCATGTACCACTCTTTAAGTAGCAAGGTTTGAGGAAATATTTAACCTGAATGCAGGAGGGAATCAGGGATGCAGAAGAAGGGTAGAGAGCGAGAACAAGAAATAGCTGGAATGAGATGGCTGGAGGGTTTGAATACCGTGCATTCCAAGAGACGTGAATTATGGCACCCAATCCAACCATTCTCAGCTAGTGAATGTAGTTCACAGTGGACATTATATTTTCACCTTCAAAAATTTGCTTATTTATGGTAAAGCTCCTGACTCATTTCTCACTGGGTAGTAAGAGACACTGTTTTGTGCTGTTGCATTGTTTCTTTCAAACATTGGTATATCTCTTCAGTATATCACAGTGCAAAAAGTTTTGTGCTCTGGCCCAACTCTGTAATGACCAATTAACACAAGAATCTTTTGCTCCCTATATAATAGAGTATTTTAAGTTTATAAACTAGAGGCCAGTAATATATCTGGCAGATTGCCTTCATAGGATAGTTTCACTAATTTAGGGATGTTACTAAGAATTTATTTAAAGTAGTCTAGAAAATGTGAACCAGGCTAATAGTAGAAATGCAACAATATTCTGAGACAAAAACAACATTCAATATGAAGTCAATGCAAAAGTTCCCAAACTTTGGCTTAGCCACTTCCACACACACCCTTATTTTTGTTCAATGCCCCCAAATTGCACCCGAGGCTGCTGCTGCCGCCTGGATTGTTCCAGCCCCACACACTCCACAGGTGAGGGAGAAAACTTCTATTGCACATTATTAAATTCATTTTATTGAATAAATAATACACAATACAAACATTTGTGAAAATCCCTGCAGTTACCATTAAGTGGGCCACAAGGGGTAGAGAACATTTTTCTATCTGTTTAAGGCACATATATTTTTTCACTTACTTTAAAATTTTGAGCATAATTGTCCAGAATATTTTTGCATGAATTATAGAACCTTGTTTCATGAATCCACAGCTTCTGAACCCAAATTGCTTTTCTGTGACTATCTGTGCCTATGAACGAACGTCACGGTCTATCACAAGTTTTCACAAGGCCACTTAAGTAACAACAAAATAATGATTTAATTGAATATACATTTAGTACATACTTTAATTTTCACTTTATGTGTACTCTTTCAACTCTGTACTTTAACACTGAAGAAGAGAAAACTTATATATACATAAATATTAAAACACCCAATCTTCTGCAGAACTAAAAACAGAATGAAATAATCATTGACCTCCAGAACCAAATATCACACTGATAGCTGGTGATAGTTCTTTCTTGCTTGCTATGTCCTATAAGAAAAGGTTTTAAAATGCAGGATATACAGCCACTAGCTATCCTCACTGTCTCGGGGAGGGACAGTGAATTATCCAAAGTATTTGTCAGAACAAGGTTTGTTTTCCCCTGGGGACACAATCCATCCAGAGAGGAAAGAAGAACCCAAAGAACACATCCAAATACTATGGCAAAATAAACAAGAAAGAACAATAATCCAGTATTTCCCTCATCAAAATTAGTTACTTTTTTAAACAAACCCAGTGTAATGCAGAAAAGACATGAAACCTTGTTTAAAAAAATATAAACATAGTTCTTGGTGAATTATAGCCAAAATCAGCTCAAAATAATAGTGTTTGAATATATTATACCTGGTGTCAAAATATCTGTGTAGTCTCCCAACTCACTACATATTAGAGTCTCCTTTAGGGCACAGATAAACCCATAGCTACTTTTTACAACAGCAGAATAAAGACACTGGAGGTTCATCTTCCAATCTATATTTTCCAGAATTGGGTAGATCTTTGCACTCTGATATAAAGGTCCGCAGATCAGTCTCTGGGAAGCCCTGTTGTTGGTAGTGCTATATAGAGGAAGAAAAATGCCCCCATTAATACACCCCATGCGAACAGCTGTATTCCAAATTCAAAATTTGACCATTTGGCTAGGGAGGATTTGTTGTTGTTTTGTTTTGTTTTTTCCTACAGGGGCAGTTCAGCACTTCCTCGTATTTTGAGCCTCTGGAACCACTCTTAGGCTTGGCTGAGGTAGGGTGGGTGTGGAACTCTCAGGCTGCCTTCCTGAGCTCTTTTTCCCAGGTCCACAGTCAGCCCACAGTGGGCATATGGAATCCAGCTCTGCAGCCTCCTGGGGAGAATCGAGCCAGCTGCATCCCAAATCTGGGCACCTCTGTTGCCACTCTGTTCTACAGCCCAGTGAGCTCCAGACCAGAGAGAAGTTTCTTTTTTTTTTTTTTTTGCAGTACTGGGGATTGAACTCAGGGGCATACTACCTCCAAGCTATACCCCCAGCCCTATTTTTTATTCTTTATTTTGAAACTGGGCCTAAGTTGTGGAGTACCTCACTAGGTAGCTGAGTCTGGCTGCGAACCCGGATCCTTCGGTCTCAGGGTCTCAGCCTCCCAAATGCTGGGATTACAAGCATGAGCCACCACGCCTGGCTCCAGAGTGAAGTTTCTTACATGGAACCCAGCTGATCCAGATTCATGAGGTGGTATTAGGTAGACATCTCTAGTCTTCCTCGGATGCCCTAGCACAGCCTTGGACAGTCCTGAGCTGGTCCAGGTGTCTGAATAAAGATCTGAATGCCATGAGGCACCTTTCCAACCTGTGACCCTTTGGGGTCACTCCTCCAGGAAGATAGGTTTGTTTAAGAACCGTGTGTACTGGTAGCTTGTGGTCTGAGATCTCTAGAACATGTCCCAACCAGAAAGGATCAGAAATAATTTGGCTTGCCCATCTAAAATGGGAGGCTCAGGCCTGTGTCATCAAGATGTCACCCTCGAATGACGCATAGTTGTCCCCATGCAGAGCTGAAGGTAGTAAACTTTGAGAGCACCGTGGGGAGGGATTTGAACAGTCAGATCTATATTCTTTTGTAGTCACCTTGGGGACCAAAGCTCGTGTTTACAGAGCGAGTATTGAAGAGTGAGGAGGATGGGCAGGCCCTGAAACCTGGCCAACAATGAAGTCCTGACCCGGGCTTCCCAAGCAAGGTATTCATAATTATCAACTCCAAACCCCAGTCTTCACTTCACCCCCTAGCCCATCACATGGCAGTATGCTGCCTTATTCTTCTCATTCCCAGAAAGAACAGTCCCCAAGTGGAAATATCTATGCCAATAGCACACTTAATAGTACCAGGTTATTAGAAATGTAAGTATATGTGGATATTTATTCTACTTTCCCATACTTCAAAAGGTGTTTCTAAATATCCCACATGAACAATAGCTATTCAAATCAGGTTTCTGACTGTATGAAGCAAACACAACCAGTACTTTACATATTAACCTCTTCGCTGGTCTAGAGGCTGGGCCCCTGGGATGGTTCACACAGCACCTTTCGAAGAGTAATAGGTTCAGTTACAGCATACTACAAAAGAAGGGGTCAATTTTTCCTTATGAAAATTGGATTTTTAAAGTTCCCCACAAAATTTTGGCTTTCTGAAATGCCATCTGCTTTATTTACCCAATACTTAACTGATCCCTATAATTCTAATATATTACAAAGCTATAATATTACAAAGCTTGCTTGAAAAGGGACGATGACTTAGGAACAAGACTTTTAACATTCTAGAAATTCTATTTCTCCTTCATTTCTGCTCCTTGGTCTCTAAAATTGAGGTCCTTCTCTATTCCAAGGAAGCTAACATTCTATCAACTTTTGCCCTCTCTCAGGTACTCAATTTTCCTGTTACTATACAGAGCCTAAAAGAATGCTGCTCATATGGCTCTTAATAAACCTACCTTAATTGTTTCATATGTGTCGGTGATCAGTGCAATGAAAAGGCTTAAGATCATATATATGAAGAGGCTGATGAACGAGTAGAGGTAAATTCTGCTGAACAACCAAACCAGGTAGCTCTTTTGCTGCATTTTTGCAAATGTGGCAAACATATCATCTCCATTTATCAGAGAGAAAAGGCACTCAGAGACCCTGTTCAGAGAACGGAACTAGAAAAAGAAAAATGTTCACTTTCTTCTACATTCCTTCCCATTGGACACTTGTTCATGACATCATTCTAAAAGTAATGAGATCAGATATTTCAACATATAACCTGAGGCAGTCGTAGCCACAACATTTGCTTTGTGATACATATATCATGCTTAAACCTACTGTGTGTGTGCAGGTGCATATGTGTGGGGTGGGGCACTGGGGATTGAACCCAGGGGTGTTCTACTTCCAAGCCACACACCCAGCCCTATTTTATTTTTATTTTAAAACAGGGTCTCACTAGGTTGGTTAGAGTCTCACTACTTGTTGAGACTGTCCTCAAACCTGTGATCCTCCTGTCTCATCCTCCCAAGACTGGGATTACAGGTATGTGCCACCACACTGCTCTGTCTTGGTGCCCCTCTTTATTAGAGTAACCTGAGTAGACAGCAAAAGGAGTAGTTCTGTATCCTTAGAGACTTTCTGAGATGAGCCTTCCCTTTTCCCTTTATTTAACTCCAAGCTATACCCCTATTCCCCCGCCCGCCTTTTTTTTTTTTTTTTAATTTTAAAACAGGGTCTCACTAATTTGTTGAGGCTGGTATCGAACCTACCATCCTCCTGTCTCAGCACTCCTGGGATTATAGATGTGCACCACCGTGGCTGGTCTCCTTCACCTTTACAACTTCATAGAAAGAGACCCTTGAAATGTTTCTGCAGAGATATTCAGGTCCAACCATGCACAATCCTGTCTCTCTTAAAAGTTCATTCCATTTAAAATAAAGTCTAATGTTCAAGTCTATAGCTCTGCTAAGAAAGTTTTGGAATATTTCTACAAGTTTCTCCCTGTGCTACTTTTTAATAAAGTCATATTTTGTGAAGGCGTACTCATCATCTTCTCTAACATACATTGATGAATCAAATTGACTATGCCTGACTTCACTGGTAGTAGAAGAAACTTAGTTTTCTGATGTATTCCAAACATGATTTGAGGCATTCGAGTGAATCACTGATTCTGTTGAGTGGATCACACTTTACTAGTTTATAAATATGGCAATAGACGTATTTATATGACCATCAACATTTTTTTTTTCGGTACTGGGGATTGAACTCAGGGGCATTTTACCTTCGAGCTATACCCCCAGCCCTATTTTTTTATTCTTTATTTTGAAACAGGGTTTCACTAAGTTGCGGAGTGCCTCACTAGGTAGCTGAGGCTGGCCACGAGCCCAGATTCTCTGGTCTCAGCCTCCCAAATGCTGGGATTACAAGCGTGTGCCACCACTCCCGGCTGACCATCAACATTTTAAAGGTGACCCACAAACTAAAAGAAGTTCATTTAAAAGGGAAAAATGAGCAACTGGCCCTATTCTAAAAGCCTAATAATAACAAGGCAAAGTGGTGTATTAGTACCTTGTCATGGTAAGGCCCCAGCACAATCCATCCACAGAAACAGTAGCCTAAATAAATCATGGCTGCGCAGCAGCAGAACCTGATGACGTTGGGTAATGCTGCTTGAAGGGTCAGAATGAGGAGCTGGAAAACAAGAATGGTCATTAGAATCCACTGCATCCAAAGCAGTGCAATAACCATCAAGGAAATACCAACAGCATGGAGACCCAAAGGCTTTCTTACATTGTACTTCTCAAAGAAACCAAGGTATCGGATGACTCCAAGCCACACCAGCATGGTAGATGTCCCAAGAAATATGCTGCAGACATCATAACTTGTTAGACTCTAAGATGCAGTGAAGAAGAAGAAGAAGAAAAAAGATTAAACTGCAAAAAATATTTGAGCAAGAATATTTATTGGGTAGCTATGAGTCAGGGACTCTTCCAGGTGCTAAAGATAAAGCAAACAAATAATCCTCTGCCCTCATGAAGCTTATATTCTATTGGGTGTTAGAGAGAGAGAGACAGTAGAAATATATTAATAGAACTTTTGGTACATTAGTTATGATAAATGCTGAGGCGAAAAATCAGAGAGGGGATTAGGAATGCATATGCATTTGTAATTTGAAGTAGAGTAATTAGGGAAGATCTCCATGGACAGATAGCATGTGAGAAAAAAAATCTGAAAAAAAAATGAGGGAATGAGTCAAGCAAAAGTCTCAGGAAGAGCTTTCCAGATACAGGGACCAGGAAATGCAAAGGTCCTGTGGCAGGAGGGAGACTGTCAAGAGAATGAGCAACAGATAGAGGATGGAGATGCAGAGGTCAGAGGGCAGGTAGTGTAGGAACTGATGAGCATTTAACAATTTTACCCAGAATATGTCAGAAAAATTTGAGAGCCCTGAACAGGAGTGACATGATCAAATACTATCTGCTGTGGTTGACAGCACATTGTTAGAGGAGTGAGGGGGATATTGCAATAACAAGTGAGAGCTGGTTCTGGATTATACCGGGCTGGGACTACTGGCAGTGATAAGATGATTTTTAATGGTACAACAGTAGGTTTTCTTCTGAGATTACATGCAGGAGAGGTGGAATTAGTGAAAGAGGAGCCTTTGATGAATCTTTGGTTTTGTCTTGAGCAGCTGAGGAGACTTGCCATTGGCTGAAATTGGAAGTCTATGGGAGAGCAGGTATGGCCCATGCAGGTGAGGATTTTAGTTCTGATTCAGGTATGTTAAATTGGAGAGGAAAGTAGACATCCAAGTAGAAATGTGAAATAGACATTTGGATACCTGGGTCTGCAATGGAGAGGAGAATTCCAAGTGAGGGATGTAGATTTGGGAATTCTTATCAAATGTCACATAGAGGATCTGCAGCATAAAAGAGAACTGTCCAAGCATGACAGCTTGAAGGATTATCACCTTACTAGGTTGCCAAGGTGAGAGGGAACCAGTGTGAAGGGCAGCCAGTGATTCAGTGGCAGCCCAGGAAAGAAGAGTGTCAGCAGAGCTGTTGAGAGGTCAAGGTGGGGATGAATAATCTATTATCGGGCTTAGCAACATAGGAAGTCATTGGAGAGAACACTCCACAGCATGGCAGGGCAGCCTGTTGGGGACAGATAGAAGGAAAATGGAAGGAGGAGAACCACAAATAACTTTTGAGGTCTTTTGCTATATAAAGGGGAGCAGAGAAATGGGGCAGAAGCTAGAGAAAGACATAGGGCTGAGACTTCTCTCTTTGAGAGACAAAAAAAAAAAAAAAAAACATGCTAATGGGAGACGCACCTGGTAGGGAGAGGGGAATGGGTGAGTCAGAGAGAAGGAAGACTAGCTGGAGGGGTCCTTGAACAAGGAGTGAGGACAGCACCTGGCGGGCATGTGGAGGAGATGGTCTTGGGTCATAGTCTAAATTATTCACAGTGACAGAGGGAAAAATAGAATTTGTGGGTACTGGTGCTTGTAGGTAGATAAGAGATGTGGGAGTTTGTGGAAAGTTCT
>PVLC010036678.1:0-15649 GCA_004027655.1 Graphiurus murinus | reverse complement strand
TTTTTTTTTTCTTTAAGTTTAGGCTGTTCATGTATTTTTATTTTATACTTATGCAAATTATTAACTTCTTCCCTGTCAACTCCAAATCCATCCTTTCAAACTTGGATCTAGGCTCCTCTTGCTGAAAGCCTGCAATCCCATAACAGTTTTTCAGTGGGCTCCTTGTTGACCTCTACCTACTGGGCAGCTAGTATGGGAAGCCAGGACTTGGACTCTGCTGCCCACTTGTCTACCTCCCTGTGCTTTCTGTCGATTCTTGTGGCTTGCTTCATTTCAGCAGCAGCAGGCTGGACCTGTGGCAGCAGCTGCAACTATTTTTGGTTTTTCCCAAACTTGTAGAGCTTGTGGAATCAGACTCATTAACACTAGCCAAGCAGCACCCGTCTTAGAGGTCTTTAAAATTCTGTAATTTTTTGATCTGTAGCCCTAGACATTACAGCTACTTCCTACAATAACTACCTCTATGATACTTCCGGTTGTCTCTTAACCTTTTTAGCTACCTTGTTAGTAATTTTATTCTTATGTATAACATTTGTTCTCTTATTTTGGTTTTGGAATGAAGAGTATGATTTCTAAATCTTGCTTCAATCTTTTTTTTGTTTGTTTTTTTGATACTGGTGATTGAACTCAGGGGCATTCTACCTCTGAGCTATATCTCAGTCCTTTTTTATGTTTTTATTTTGAAACAGGGTTTAAAGCTGGGGTTGTAGCTTAGTGGCAGAGTGCTTACCAAGTATGCATATGCAGCAAGTATGTGTGAGGTCCTGAGTTTGATTTCCAGCACTACAAAAAAAAAAAGAAAAGAAAGAAAGTAAGTAAGTCTCTATGGCATACTGGTGCACACCTGTAATTCCAGTATTATTGAGAGGTTGCGACAGGAGAATAACAGGTCCAAGAACAGCTCAGCAATGTAGGGAGATTCCCAGCAACCTAGTGACACTATATTTCAAAATAAAAAAAATAATAAAAAGGGCTTGGGATGTAGTTAGGAGTTAGAATCCCCTGGAATCAATCCTCAGTACTACAAACAAACAACAATAATAACATAAAAAAGAAATAGAGTATCACTAAGTAGCTGAGGGTCTTGCTAAGTAGCTGAGGCTGGTCTGGAAACTGGGATCCTCCTGCTTCAGCCTCCCAAATACTGGGATTACTGATGTGTGCCTCCATGCCTGATTCTTGCCTCAATCTTGATAAAATGATGCATAAATGAATTTGAGCTATGTGTATTTTCATGCATTTTCTTAGAAAGTAATCTACTTGCTCCAGATTTTCAAATTTGTTACCATAGTGATACTTAGCATTTTTACATATTCCTAATTCTTCTATGTTTGTGATGGAATATCCCTTGTCATTCAAATGTGTATACACATATATGCATATTTCATTGAATTAAATTAACTGGGTTACTTATATTATTGGTATTGTGTGCATCTGTGTCTATGCATGTGTGCACATGTATGTGTTATGTGTGTTTGTGTGTATATGTATATATGTTTGCCTATGTGTTTTTGTTGGTTGATGTTTATATATGTGTGTGTGTCTGTGTGTGTGTGTTTTCTACAGTTATATAGCACAGCAGAGTGATAAGAACATTGTATAGTATAAATAGAATGCAGTTATAAATGCTGTAGTTCAGAATTCAGCAAATTTTTCTATGAAAGTCTGAATTTACAGGCCTAGGTTCTCTGTTACAACCACTTTAGTCTGCTATTGTAACTCCAAAGTGTCCATAAGCAATGGAAATAAATGGGCATGCTCTAGAGTCCCTTTTTGATGATCTCTTTTCTCTACTCCATGACTGCACAATACTATCCATTTCTCAACTTAAATATCAGTTTCTGATAGCTATACAACATATACTTAGCATGTGCAAGGCCCAGGGTTGAATCTCCAGTACCAATACATGAAACAACTCAAAACCACTTTTTTCCAGGAGGCTTTCTATAATTCTCTTCTGGACTGTTCTCATTATCATTATTATTACTATGTTATTGTTTATTTTTAATTTTTATTATGATTAAGGTGTGGTCTGTGGATCACCAGCATCCATACTACCTGAAAGCTTACTAGAAATTTAGATTCTTGGGCTGCATGCAGTGGTGTGCTGGAATTGGCTTAGGCTGATTGATGAGGGCTGGATGCACACTGTGCTTCCCAAATAGGAACATTTCCACGGAGGGAATATTTACCCCATGCAAGTTGGCAAATGCTACAAACAATGGGTGTTTTGTTTCACAAATCAAGTTTGCCAACATGCCATTGGACTACCTCAGAGATACTGATTCAAAATCTGCATTTTATTGAGATCTCTATGTTTATATAAATAAGAATTTGAGAAGCTCTGAACTAGACATGGCATGCTTATTAGAATCATTTTCCTGAACTTCATGTGTAATACTGACTCAGAAACTTTAAGTGGAACTTCTAAAAAAACTCTTTTTATGTAAAAATATGCATTTTAAACAACTTTTCTATTTGGATCATTAAAAGGTGGATCATTATTTCCCTAAAATTTTCTGCTACTAGGGCATGCTTTACTTCCTAACATATAATTGAACTGAGAGTCATGAAGAATTATTCACAGACCTTGAAACCTAATCATAGAACTTAGAAAATTTCTATGGCTGAATTTAAGAATAGTTATGGATTTGTAATTCCTTTGTGCCTTCCTTTCCCCCCTTTTGAAACAGGAAAATGTATACTGGATACCCTGTATAAAATGTTTTACAGATCTGTTGTACAACCTTGTACTGATAGTTAACAAAATTTTTTACACTTACAGAACATATTAAGTTGATAGATTTCTTGTGTTGTATGGATGTATGTGTATATAAATGTGTGTATACATATGTAAAGAGAAAGAAAGAAAGATAATATCCCACAAGCTTTGAAAATAGGGCTTATTTTTCACTAGGAAAAAAATCTTTATTAAAAATAACGGTAAATTCTTAGCCATGCACGGTGGCATACACATGTAATTCCAGCACTTGGGAGGATTATGGATTCAAGGCCAGCCTTAGCAACTTAGTGAGACTCTGTTTCAAAATAAAACCTAAAAAAGTCTGTGGATGTATCTCAGAGGTAAATGTTCCCTGGCTTCTACCCTCAGTACCAATAAATAAATAAACAAATAAATTTTATAAAAATAACAGTAGATTCTTAAGCAGGCAATAAAATCAATAATAATGTAAAAAAATTTGAAAAAGTTGAATTGTGGAGTGTAGTGGAGAGAAGAATTAATTAAATAGATAAAAGAGAAGTGTAGATTTTGTGTGTTTTCTCTGAAAAGTGATTTTTTTATTCCCTTACACTTGGCTTGTCAGGAACCAGTGACCTTGAACTTCAATATTTGTTTTCACAAGTACTTTACTATTTTATATTATTTTTTTTAATTGCTTCCAATAACTAGGCTTCTTGTAGTGGCCTAAGTCTATGTATTCCACATGAATTTCATGAGGCTGGTGAGTTAACATAGGGAGGTTTGTTTTGTTACTACAGGAAGTTGTAGATATTTTGTCGAGGACAGTGCACGTCCACAGACAACCTTGCTTTATTAGATGCTGCTGCTTTGACTTCACCTCGTTTTGCTCAATCACTATGTTAGCCATACTGTGACAAAAGGCTCATTTTCATCAAAGAAAATTCCAGAGGGTTTGCAACTTTGATGAAATGGAATTAATTAAATATAGTCTCATATCAGGTGACTGGAAATAACACACACACACACACACACACACACACACACACACACACACACACACCATATATGATTTTAGTGCATTTTCAGGCTATTGAGAGATTTTTTTTTTTAACCTCATTTCTAAATGACCTGAAGAATCCTACATGAGAGCCCCCTCCCCCTTCTGGACACAGCTTGTTTCTCAAGCAATTCAACCTACAACAAAGAAATCAAAAATGCCATGTGCTAAAAAAGATCCACAGGAGAAATTTTGTAGAGGCAAGGCAAACTAACATTAATAAATGAAGCTAATTAGGCTTGATTTGCATATTTAACTCCTCTTAATTACACATGGATTCGGCAAACATTTTAAAAGCTGCAATCAATCTTTCACAGACATGGTTAGTTATTTACATGAAAAAACAAGAACTAGGAGCGTTGTTAATAATTACTCTGTTTCAAATTTATATGCCTGTGGAATTACTTCTGTAGTGATAATGATATATATTTTTCTTTAATAATTTGGAAACCTGTAGGTTTTAAATTCTTTGGTTTCACAAAAACATTTTTAAAATTTTGAAGATAATATAAATGTTATATGTTACTTTATTGCATTGAAATACTTAATCTTACTCAATTAAGAAAGTATCTTCATAAAATTATTTCGACATTACTTTTTAAACTTGGCAAATAGGGTAACCTCTATAAAAACCAGCTGTGTTGACCTGTAATGAGTAAAGGAGTATTGTTTTCACAGTTGTGATGAACTTTATTCCGCTCCTCTTGAACATAGTTGTTTTCTCTTCCTTAAAGTTATTTGTAATTGGTCATAGAATTTGAAATAAAAATATATAGAGCACGATTGTGTAATATGATTCTCTTTAAACTTCTTTATGTTTTACTTAGAGAACTTAAAAGTTCTTAAGCATTTTACTATAAGAATTTATTTTCTAAAAATATACATAGGAATGATTCTATGAGATGATGCCTCTCTGTTGTAGTATGTGGGGCCAGCTGGTGTGTTAGAAGTAACTAAGCGTAGGAGGTGTTGTGGATAGGAAAAAACAGCCCTCAAAATTTTATTTTGTCCAACTGTCTAATGAGTGCTGAGATCCAATATAAGACTCTTTTTTCCTAGAGTTCTCCATGAAACTTCCTTTATAAAATCAAAAATCCTAAGAGATTATTCCTTTTGCTAGAATTGCCTTGAACAGCCAGAGGACATGGAGTAAAGAAAAGAAAGTTGGTGAAAGACAAACGTATCAAACTTACTTAATACATTTGGGAGTATCAGTGTGTTTGTGTGTGTGTGTGTGTGTGTGTGTGTGTGTGTGTGTGTATGTGAATATTAGTTTAAAATATTTATTAAAAACATATCATGAGCCTATCACTGTGATTATAATTATGAAATAATGAAGTTAACAAACATCATCCTTCTAACATAGAGCTTTCAATCTGTGTCTTGAGACTATGTAATAATTAACACTTATTGAGCACTGATGATGTCCCAGGCAGCAATCACATGAATTAATTTGTTAAACTTTCAAAATGACACTATCATGTAGAATCTATTATTATTCTTGCTTTACAGATAAGAAAACTGAGGCTCAAGCTTTTGGTCAGTGATACTCAAATTCAAGCTCAAGGAGTTTCACCACAGACACTGTACTCTTAACCATTACATTTGTATGTGGACAATATTCAAGTTTGTGTAGATGTATACTCAAATATGATGTAAAATCCACAACTCTTCATTTTAAGGTTGCTTTTAGGATAATCCTCAAGTTTATTTATGTTATACATATAACTTCTTCCTATGCTATGATAAATCTTATAATATTAGTTTAATTTTTATAACCAGCTAATGTGGAATAAAGGTATATCTAGCCTTTCTTATAGGTTGAATTGTATTTGTGTCCCTCCAAATCTATATGTTGATGTTTAATTTTCAGTATCTCAGAAGGTGACTGTATCAAGATAGGTATTTAAAGAGGTAACTAAGGTTATATGAGGTTGTTGAAAGTAGGCTCTCTCCAATATGATTGATGTCCTTATAGAAAGATATTAGAACACAGGGGGAAGACCATCTGAAGATATAGAAGACCACAATCAGCTATAGACTAGGAAAGGCTTCATAAAATAATTGCACCAATGTTGGTGACACCTTGACCTTCTGTCCTCCAGATCTATGAGGAAATGTATTTCTGTTGTTGAAGCGACTGAGTGTTTGGTACTTTTTAATTGTAGCCCTACCAAGCTAATTCACTCTTAATTGTGTCAAAGGATAGAATAACACTCAATACTGAAAACAAAAAGCTAAACATATAGTACAATTATGGGTAGAACAGTTATACTGGTCAGAGATACAGTCATTGAGCAAATTCTTTTGCTCATCTGATACCCTGTTTGAAGGGTTTACCATGGATTATGCTGGTTACAGAGACAGGAGTGGGTTGAGGGCAGTCTTAAAGAACAACTGGTGTTTGTCAATGCTTTTTGTCCATTACAAAGGCAGAAGGTTGCCATCAACTTAGAAACTGGTTCACTCTCATGAATCTCTAGCCAACTGGCTGATTTTCAGATTGGGAGTTTGATTTTTTTGTTTTATTTGTTTTTTTTTTTTTTTTTTTTGGCTTTTAGAGAAATGTTCACTGAAGTTAGTTGTCAGTGATTAATTAGATAGCTTTAGAATCAGTTCTCATTGCTTAGTTTTAAGCAGGGCTATAGAACTGTTACTAATTGATAAGATGAATTTAAAACTGGTTCTGAGTTAGTTTCCACAGGGATAGATCAATGAATCTTCCTTGGAGAGTGATGACTTTTTTATTCTCAGAGGCCAACAAAAATGAGTAAGATGAATAAGAAATCATAACAAAAATTATAAATTAATCTAAAAATGGTAATATCTCTTACTTATGTAGGCTTTATGATAATCACTTTATATAATTTTTTCAACTGTTAGTGGGGATTTAAGATATTACCAATTTTATATGGTAAAGACTAAGAGAGTTCCTATGTATAAAATATTTACTATAGGATTTATACAAATAAGAGATATTGTCAATAACTTTCCTATGACCTGAGTTCTTAACACTAATTTCACTCCAGTACCACATTCTTTACCACTACAATATATCACTTCTCAGAATAGAATGCACATAGACAGATAACTGAGGTAGACTCCATGGAACAGTAAAATTAATTAAATATAGTCTCATATAAGGTGACTGGAAATAACACACACACATATATATATATACATATATATATATACATATGTACATACTCACATATATATACATATATATGTATACACACATATATATGTGTACACAACATATATATATATGTACACATAATAGTATGTTAAATATGTGAAAGATATGATTTACAGTGTTTGTATCTGAGAATGACCTGAGATAGGACATCAACTTTTCATTGGGTAATCTTCTATTATATTGATTTTACAACCATACTCATATATTTATTTTCTCATAAAAATATAGATAATAAAACATATTTATGGATTTTTTTTAACTGAGAAGGGCATGAAGGGACTTTCTGGAGTGATAAAAGTATTCCATATCCTAATCTTAATAGAAGTTATACCGATATATAATAAATAAATACTCATTGAATTAAGCCCTTAGGATTTGTGAAATTTGCTATATGTAAATAATATGTCACAAAATACAGATAGCTTTAAAACATCAAAAGAAGAACATTCTAAAATACAGCCTTGGGGGATGACCTGAATGGGCTTATGTTTTCTTTTTTTAAGTCTTAAATATTTTCAAAATGATATTAAATTCATTAGTTAAATAAATGTCATTATGAGAAAGGAAATGTCCAAGGATTAGCTCTTCAATCATTTTATTTTATTCTAAAGATAATATGTTTGGCTACTTATTTTATGCCTAATTTTAATGGATTTTATTTTTTACCTTTAATTTTAAGACTTCATAAATTATTTAAATATTTTTCCAACTTTTCACATAGCACTATTGACAGTAGCAATGCTTTTAGTATTCTGTTGAAATAAGCTGAATCTTCATACATAGGATTTATGTCAGTCAGGTTAGGCTAGTTTTTCAATAGTAATCAATAACTTCCTATTATAGTCTGAATATAGAATATACCTCAGAATAGCTCATGTATGGGCAATGAAAAAGTGTCCAGAAGTGAAATCTTGAATGAGGACTCTACTCTCATCAGTGGATAGATCTAGTGATAGAGTAATGATTTGTATGGATATACTGAGTTGTCACATAGGCAGGTAGGGTGTGGCAGTAGGATGCTGATCACTAGGGGCATGGCCTTGAGGACTGTCCCTGGCTGCTTCCTGGCTTCTGAGCAGCTGTCTACCACTGCACCCTCATCCTTGGAGCCAGCCATTCATGAACAAAACCTCTGAAACCATGAGCCCAAATAAACCTTTCCTCCTCTAAGTTGTTCTTGTCAGATATTGTGGTCACGGGGTTAGAAAAGCTGACTAAAACACCGCCAAATTGTACAATATATGCATCTTGTTCCTGGTCTGTGTCCTTCATAGGTAGGAAGGGGATGGGTGCCCCTGCTTATCATACTCATGGGGGATCCAAGATGCTCTAGTGGCCAGTGCCTTGATTATATACCAATAAAAAGAACACAAAAGTATGAAACTCAGTTCTTGTCCCAGGGTGGGTGAGTGGATGAAGAGAAAGATACACAGCCAGAGAGACAGGCAGGCAGAGAGACATGACAGAACAGAAGTCTCTATCTTTATGGTAGTTATCCAACCTTTTAATCAAGGTGTCAGTGCTCTTTGCTCAGAAAGCCCTGACCGTGAAGAAACATGAAAATACTGAAAGAGCACGAAAATTAGAAGAAAGAGTGTTCAACAATAAAATCAGATAGATGAGAGCCAAAAAATACAGAGTTTTTGGACCCCAGTAAAGAGCTTGGATTTTTCTGAGTACAATAGTAATTATTCTGGAGGGTTTAAAGCAGGAGGATCAGATTCGGGATTTGTTGATTCTCTAGTTGTGGGGAGAGGAATGGATGGAGAATGGAGTAAGAGGAGGACCTAGGAGACGAATGAGGAGGCTGTAGTCAGGCTCCCACAGGATGATATCCTGCACCAGAGTGGCAGTGATGGGGAGGGGCAGAAGTGGGCAGAGCAGTGCTACATGTATGGGTGAGTGTTGGAGATGGATGTGGAGGAAGAGAGGTGAATTCTGATACCAGGTTTATTATTGCCTTGTGTTGTTTGCTTGTTTGTTGAGCAACTGGTCATGCCATGTGCATATTATTATTTATTTAAATAAATAAATAAGTATTGAACCCAGGGACATTATACCTTTGAGCTATACCCTTAGCCTTTTTTATTTTTATTTTGAAGCAGGGTCTTGACAAATTACCCCAAGTTGCTGAGACTGTATTATGATGGAAAGATTTAGTGAAGGTCAAGGTAGACAGTGGGGAAAGAGTAAACCAAAAGTCTCTTTTGCGTATTGTATCTGACATGTTGTATCAGATAGGTCACTAATAGGAAAGAAAAGACACAGGGAATAAAAAGTTTAATGTTTACAGAGGAGTGGGCAGGTTAAGAAGCCAACACAGAGACATTCAGGTGCTTGAAGTAATGGGAAGACATTACTAATCCCAGGTCTGAAAGGGAAGGGGAAGGAGACTCAGTGTGCCCTGTAGCCATGGGAGAGGCCCCACACAGCAGGAGGTATGGAGTTTAGTAGTGGATAGGGCCACTGACAAATCATAGCTGAACAAGAAGAGTGCAGAAGTGGTGATTGGCCCATTTTCTCTATCTGTTCTTCCATATCCTGTAGTTGCTCTTCTCTGGCCAAACCTGAGCAGAAACAGAGGGTCTAAGAGCCTAGGTGATAAACTGAATAGAGAGCAGGACAGTGGCCCATGGGGAATGAATTTGAGGGCACAGAATATATGGCATGGGCACATCCAAATCTCCTTGAGGAGGTAGACATGCTCAAATCTGGAGCTCAGTGGCCAGGTAGCAGGACGATGTTAATGTGGAAGTCATCTGCATTTCTTCATTTATGTCTCAGATAGTAAGAGCTACTATTTATTAAACTCTTACTTCATGCTAGGCAGTATACCTATGTTAATGTTAATTAATTGTACACCTGATAGTTGTTAGCTCAACTAATTCTCCCAACAAAGCTAAAGTTAAATACCATTACCTCATTGTACACTAGAGGCAACCAAAGCATAGTGTAGAGAAGCAATTTCTTTAAGGCCACACAGATGTTAGGTTGTGGATCCAGGAATGAAAGGCCAGGATTTCTACCCCCAGGATCAGTGATAGAACCATTGTTGCCCACAATTATTCTGTCAGAAATCATCAAATTCTGAGGCAATGCTTCTTGGGGCGCAGAATAATTTCTTTTAGGCTCGTCCTTTTTTTTTTTTTTTTTTTTCATTTTTTCCACTCCTTTGAAGGAAAACAATCCTGACAAGAATTCATCAGAGAAGATATTCCAAATTTTAATGTCCCAGTTTGGGTATTGCTTTTGATTAAGGCTGTTTGCAGACTAGAATATTAGTAACCCACATATTCCCTCTACCTCAAAAAGAGTAGATTCTCTTTTATCTTGGGAACAAAGCTGGGTAGAAAAGCTTTTTTAACTTTTCTTAATTCATGAAACATTCATCTTCGAGTCAGGTTTTGTTATAGCAGCACAAATGTGGTCCGTCAGCATTTCCATTATAACCCCATATTTCCAGGGCTTTTCAAGAGTGCCTTAGAGAGTCTCCTTTGAATTAAAACTTGGCATTCAGGATTTGAATCAGAAAACTACATTTTCCTTACCAATTAATCAAATAGTTTAGAGATTCTCATGTTAGAAGGGGACCAAGGAGAAAACTTTTATTAGTGCAAAAATATTTTAAGACAAATTTTCCAATTTAAAATCATATAAAAATATTAGCACTCACTATACAAGTTTAATACTATATCACTATATGTTAGTTCTCAAAGAATATCAAACTCAAAAGTCTCTAAGAAAAAAATTATTATAACATCTTATATGCTGCCTTTTGCCTTACTTGTAAGTGATTTATTTCTACTTTGGGAATTTAGATTATTTGAAATTCTCAGTATAATTGGTTCAAAGTTATAATAGTATCAAAATGCAAGACTAGAATATCAAGGGGAGGGGTTAGGATCCTGAGAGAATGTCCAAAGATTTCTACTTATTTTATTGTGGAATTTAAATATATATAGGGGAAATCTCCATTCTATGAACAGAAATTTATAATATGCATTGATTCTGTTAGTAGATATTCGAAATTTAACTTGCTGAATACAGTAACAATAGAGAGGACTAAATTACAGAGCAGTTCCAACTCTGCTTAGTTTAGAAATGAATGGTAACAATAAGGGGACATCATGATCTATTTTTAATCTCATTGTAGTTTTTTTCTGTGATCTGTCTTCTAGCCTAGGTAAATATAAGACAGTGAATGAGAGCATTGAGTGGTTTAGACTTGTAAGGAGGACCTAGATGGCACATTATCGATGAAACCTTGGGTAAATTTACTATCTTCATGGATGACTTCTATCCAGCCACACTGGCTTCCATGTTGTTACAGAAACATGGCAGCAAACTCCCACCTGGGGAATTTAGCTTTAGCTTTTTTTATATACCTATAACTCTTTGCCTCATATATCTGCTTGACAAACTACGTTGTCATTTGAGTAAGACCAGACTGCATCTCTCTGCTTGATAGTATGATTTGCCCATAGCCAATGTTGGGATAAGAGCAATTTACCCTATATTCTCTGAAGGTTCACTGATGTAAACTGACAATAAACAGACTAACAGGAGAAAAGGCATATGAAGTCTTTACTATCTCACCAGGGGAACCCTTCCAATATGAAGCCCAAAGAAAGGATAGGTGGATGAGGACTAAATATCCTCTTCATAGGAGAGAAGAAAGTAGGGGCTGCAGGTAATTTCAGAGGCATAGTAATTGATTTTTAGAGGTATTAATTGGGTCCAAAGAACAAACACTAGTTTGTAAATGATTCTCTTTGGAAGCCAAAGAACAGACAGTAGCTGGTGACAAAGTCTTCCCATGTGTGGCAAAAATCCTCAGACTTCTTTCCCTGGATAATGAGACACCAGGAAGGAGTTCCAAAATATTCATGTTTACTTTTGGAAGAACTTCCTTCAGTCAGATAAGGGGTCTTCAATAAGAGCCATCTTCATGTTTGGGGGAGGAATGAGGGAAAATTAGAGATACCTTGATTCTGAAACTGATTGTCCCACTCAGTTTAGCATGTCAAAGAATCACAGCTTGGGATATCAATTTTTGAGTCCCAGTATGCACCAATCCCCAAATTAATGATGTCTCTAACCCTGCTAGACACATCACCTCCTAACACTCTTGATGTTTTTAAACAAAGTACCTATCTCCTTCCACTAGAATGTGTATCAATAAGGATAAACCTCTTCATCTATTTTCATATGTTGAAATATTCTAAACACCTAGAATTATGCCTAGCATTTGAATTACTCAAAAATCATATGTTGAAAATGATAATTGGAAAAGGGATCAGTTCAAATAAGGTTATGTCTATATATTTCACTACCAATCTCACTAACATGTATGAGGAGGGACGGAAGGGAAAAGGGTGGGGTATTCATTGAGAAATACACCAAGTGCTATGTGCACATTTGTTTGTAACACTTTGAATCTCATTATGATGTGTAATTACATCACACCAATAAAAGTGTAGAAAAAAGTTGAATTTGAATCTGAATTTTGAAGCCCATGACAAGAATCTCTAAACAATAGTCCAGATACAACTTTCCCTGATCCTGCTTAAGAATTTGGGTTGTGTTCCTAATATAATTAAGAATATCCTTTTGTCACATCCAAACCCAGTTGTGCCAGGACAGTGGGGCAGGTTGCTGAACAGCTGAAGAAAGTACCCAGAGATGGCATGCAAGACATATGATTTATTAGGGAAAGCTTACAAGAGATCAGCAACTGCTCCAAGAAGAGTTTCGTGACCATAGACTAAACAGATAACACCTCCATTCCTCATTGTGCTTTGCCAAGTAGTGCCTCCATTTCTCACAGTACTTTGTCCAGTGTCAGCAAGCTGGACTAGTGACAGGTATCCTTTCCATGGTGCCATGAGTTTTCGCCAGTCCTCATTCAGAGAAGGATTTTATAAGTAAGGCTACAGAAGCAGTAACATCATCAACACCAGCCTGCTTAGTTTGCTTGTGTGACCGACATCCCAAGGAACAACTGTTCTAACATACATGTAAGAAAGTAGCAGTCTACAGATAATTCTAATTTTCCCTAGTTTTCAGTGTGCATAAGAGAAAGCCAGTGTCCCTCAAGATAACATGTATGTGGATTTTCCAGCCTAGAACACTTTCATTGTTCCCTTAACTTGGCTAAATTGTTGGTAATAGAAAAGAGGAATTCAGGGACAAGGTGTTTTACTGTATCCCTTTCTTTAAGGATGTTACACCTTGGAAAATAAGTGCTAAAATGAAAGACTCCATATGTATATCCCCATTGCAATGTGTTATCAGTCCATAAATCCTGAACACTTTTAAAGTGTATTTTGAAAGTTTCTGTAGTTGACTTTAATTTGTTTTGTTGTTGTTCTTTGGAAAAGATAAGCTGAATGGGTAGATGTGAAGTTTGGTTTTCACAAAACAAATGCTTATCTCTGTATTTTAAAATACTACTGTGTGTAGATTATAACACTTTTATACATGAATCCTATTAATTGAACTTAGAAAATTCAGGAATTAAATTGTGATCCTGTAATTTTAAAAGAAAAGGAAAAGGTATCTATAGCCCTCACCCCAGCAGTAGTAGAAATGCTGTGCTGTTCTGAAAACGAGCGGCACAATGCAGCTACTTAGCACGGGTTCTCCACCAGCTCAATGGTGTAACAGGGGAAACAGTAGACTTTCAGTGTAGACACCAGCACCATGATACTTCATCAGGCCTGACTTATTCTGAATGATGCTTGATTGCAAAAGTTAATATTTTCTATCATGAGAATAAAATAAGTATTGACTGAAGTATTATTTTAAAACTTAAATGTTAATGTTGTTCAATTTGTTTTCACATGTCAATGGAATTTATTTGACTTTATTTCTCCTCTGCCTTCCTAGGGCAGATGTGAGCAGTCACTTTATGGCCACATGCATTCCATCAATGATGCCACCTTCGCTCCGAGGGTAAGTTCAGGTCTCTCAATATATTTTTATAATACTTCATATGTGCTAATTCATTTTTATTATGAAACAAATTTACAAAATGAAATGGTAACTTAATCAGTTGAGAAGGAAAAAATTCATGTATTAGTTATAAACAATGAAAAAAATAGAGGATTGCTGAACTTTACAGCTAATGCATTAATACATATACTCACACACACATATGGGAATTCTGTTGTATCAACTCTACCTAAGCACATTTTTAAGAGACTTTGGTCCAATTTGGTCTTAAAAAAAGTAAATAGAGGCTCCATTAAATGTTAATGCCCAATCATAAAAGTAACTGAAGTGCTTGACAGGAAACCCACAGAATAAAAAACAGTTAAAGAAAGATGGATTTCCTTCAGTTTACAACATATACATCAATAACAAAATAATTTTATCTACAGCTCAAGATATTAAGATGTAAGGATGATATTACCAGCACTGAAAACTGTTCAACATTGCTTTGCATTGCTAAGCTAATTGAGAATGTCTGTAAAAAGGTTTAGATAATAATCATGGAAGAATGATTTAAGTTTATACCTTCTCAGATGGAAGCAATTTGACTTGATAGATGACCCCTCCAGTCCCTTCAAACTGTATGATTTAATTATATCTAACATTTTAATTTGTTTCTAAGTTCCCAGTAGAGTGAGAATCCTAATTCCACATTCCTCTTCTTTCCAATTAACTAAAAAGAAATCTGATAGATTAGTTACATCTAACTTCAAAATGACAGCATAGTCAAAATTCTGTTACTATAATGCTATTATTCTTTTAGAAAGAAGAAAAAATGCTCACTGAAAATTATACCCACTAAAGGAATGTTGATTGCTCTAGCTGAAATTGTGCTAGTTTGGTGTCATTTCAGTCCTGAGAATTTTAATGATGGGCTTAACCACAATTGTATTTTAAAAGATTTGTCTTTGTAAAGAATGTTCTATTTAATTGACTAAGGCGAGCCAATTAGTTGAAAAATATTACATTATGCATTGGTTCTAGATACCAGGTACAATTTTATTTCCAGCAGAGCATAGAGACATTTAAACACCAAGGACCCATACGATATCTGGTATCTATGTTAAAACTATTAAGTGGTTATAACTTCTAATGCTATAGAAAAACTAAATGGAAGCTGAAATAAAGTAAACATATTTGTAAGTCAGGCATTTTAATCTGGTAAGCAATATCATAGGTGAAAAACATACACTACTCAACTATCTAGATAGTTAAATGAATAAACATGGAATAGACAAATAGATTCATTTCATCAACAATCAAGTGAGATATCTATTAACTATACATATTTCAAAGGGCAAGATGATGAATCTGAGGTCCGGGTGTCCAGTGCCAAAGTGACTAGCCTGTTTTTATTTACATACTTTGTTCATGTCAAAAGGACTATTAAAATGTTGTTCTAAAGCAACATCTGAAAGCCTTATTGAAAATTTCCACTAATTTATCTCTTATTTACTGCATGTATTTATAACAAAGCCACAGTAATAAAAAATAGCATGCTATTGGCACAAAAACAGATATGTAGACCAATGGAGCAGAAAAGAAGATTCAGAAACAGACCCACATGCTTATAGTCAACTGATTTTTGAAAAAGGAGCCAAAAATATACACTGGAAAAAAGATAGCCTCTTTAACAAATGGTGTTGGCAAAACTGGTTAACCATATGCAGGAAAATGGAAATAAACCCCACTTTCT
>PVLC010036677.1:0-15670 GCA_004027655.1 Graphiurus murinus | reverse complement strand
CATGAGGCATGCTATGCTGAGAATTTCAATAAAGGATGTGCTAGCAGGTTGTGCATTAGGTTGTTTCCAGGAAGGCCTCTCTGAGCAATGACCTTTACACTGAGATCTGAGTGACTTGGAGGAACCAGGAATACAATCATCTGGAATAACATTATCCAGGGAGCAACTAGGTGAGTGCGGCAGCCTTGAAGAGTGGTTTGGCCAGCTTGACCAGACAGCAAGTCATTATAGGGGAGAAGAAATTAAGCGAGCAATCATGAAAAGTATGAGGAATATTTTACTTTTTCACATTGTTTTATGGAAGGTATTGGATGAGATAACTGACAAGAACACTTTTCTACAAAAAACAAAAACAAACAGCAAACAACAAACAAACAAACAAACCCTCAAATTTTTATGATCATATGGCTTGTGACTCCCAAGTATATCTGTTTATAACACATTGAATCTTTCAAGTCCTTTAGTAGAAAATTTTGACAGCCTGTATTTCTGGCCCTCTGTAGCTATAGATGTGAAAGTTGTTATAATGTTTTGTGTGTAGAAAAACAATGTCTTTTCGTGAATGTGACAGGCAAACATGTTTATATTGTGAATTAATAAGACTTCCACTGAAGAGGAAAAAAAAGTAAGATATACACATTTCAATACATAAAAAATAAAGTCTACTTTCTGTCATTTTGTTCTAGAACACTCATTATAAATATAAGATTTTGTATGAAAACAAGCCAAGCAAGCTGGGCATGGTGGTACACAACTGTAATCCCAGTACTTGGGAGGCTGAGACAGGAGGATTACAGATTCAAGGCTAGCCTCAACAACATAGTGAGACTGTATTTCAAAATAACAAATAAAATAGGCCTGGGGTATAGCTCAGTAGTAGAATGCTCCTTGGTTCAATCCCTAGTAACATGCACACACATCAAGCAATTCATTCTTATAACATTAAAGATGCCAAATTATCAGAGTATTATAAATATAGCATATTTCTATTTGTCTACTTTGGATATAAAAGTTTTGAATTAAATTGACACATTAAATCTCACTTGTGCAATCAGCTGTAAAAACAAAGCCTTATGTATGGTTGAAATATTTACCACTTTAAAAAGAAAGTAAAAGTTATTAGAACAAACATGAAATGCCAATGCTGGAATCAAGAATAATAGCATTAGAGCTGGATATGGTGGCACATACATGTAATCCCAGGACTTGGGAGGCTAAAATAGGAGGATCACAGGTTCAAGGCCAGCCTCAGAAACTTAGCAAGGCTCTCAACAACTTAGTTAAAGCCTGTTTCATAATAAAAACAAAATAGAGCTCGGTGGTAGAATGTCCTTGGTTCAATTTCCAACAACACACACACACACACACACACACACACACACACACACACACAGAATAAAAACAGCATTAAAGGATGATCAGAGTAATGCTGTGATTTGGGGGTATAAAATTATAGTTTTTAAGAGACATAATTTGTTCCCTGCTATAAAACCATAAACAACAAACCCAGATAACAATAAAACCTATCAAATAATATCCCTATTTTATTATCTCAAATATAAGTTAAGAATAATCTTAACTATATTAAGTATAATATATAGATTTATTTACAGAAATTTTATTAAATTTAAATATTAACTTCATTTGTACAAATCACCTATAAAACATTTTATTATTTATTTAATAACTATGAATGCTACATGTTCCAGATACTGAAATGTGGCATGTATATATAACATAATCCCTGCCATATTTGAGGTAGACGACTGCTAGTGAAAAGTGGACATAGAGCCGGGTGTGGTGGCGCACGCTTGTAATCCCAGCATTCGGGAGGCTGAGACCGGAGGATCCGGGTTCGCGGCCAGCCTCAGCTACCTAGTGAGGCACTCCACGACTTAGTGAGACCCGGTTTCGAAATAAAGGATAAAAAATAGGGCTGGGGGGTGTAGCTCAGAGGTAGAATGCCCCTGAGTTCAATCCCCAGTACCGCAAAAAATAAATAATTAATTAATTAATTAAAAAAAAAATAGGGCTGGGGGTATAGCTCGGAGGTAGAACTCCCCTGAGTTCAATCCCCAGTAACGCAAAAAAAAAAAAAAAAGAAAGAATGAAAAGGTCTGTGCTTTAAACGTAATTTAAAGCTGAATTAGTCTTCAAAATAGAATCAAAATGTGTAGGCAGTGTTCAGGATAGTAAGTGGTGGGTGGGGAGGGACCCATCTCACAACCTTCACACTTGATACGTAAAATGCAAAAAGGTAAAAAGGCCAGATCTCACCATACAACGATTTCTTTTATCCACGCTCACAGGCTTTGAACGTTACTGCCCTTTGAGTAATCACTAATGGAAGATGAGTTGACTATGCAAACATCTCTGGGTTACTTGGAAATAAAGATGGCTAAATACTTAGATATAAACGGAGCGGGTTAGGAGAAAAGCCTGTTAAATCACGGTTCTCGGGTCTCACATCCAAAGCGTGCCATACCTACGGTTCTGCACCCCGAGGCAACAACCTGAAGGCTCAGAGGCGCAGAAGGCCCGAAGCCACAGCTGGGGGGCTGCTCCTCACGACCCAGGGCAGAGCGCGGCCCACGGGTGGGGCCGGCTCTGTGGCGGGGCGGGCCCAGACCTCCGGGCGGGAAACCCGTCTCACCTCCACTTCCCTTCCCCAGCGTACACAGCCCAGCTCCGCGACCCCCCGAGAGCCCCCTCAAGACAAAGAGTCCCAGATTCGCCCTGGTCTTTCCCAGCGGTCCGGGCCGCCGGGCTTTGTAGTTCGCCGGGCCCAGTCACCCCGCCCCAGCCGCGAGCCGGACGGGCCGCCGAAATACAATCCCCATGATGCCCCGCGCGCCCGCGCTGCCGCCCCCCCGCCGGCGGCCCGCGCCCCGGGAACCCCGCCACGCTCGGCCCCGCGACCCCCGGGGCAGGGGACCAGCCAGCTGGCCTTTGAGCGCCCGCTGCCTGCCCTCCCGCCTGTGCCCCGCGCCCTCAGGCTCATTACCTAGTGCAGCCGGTGGGCGGCTGAGGGCGCTGCGGCCAGGTGAGTGGGGGCGGGGCGCAGGCCGCCGCAGAGTCCGTTAGTTCGCGACGTGCGTGAAGAGGCGCGGCGGCGTACGGTTGCCATGGCAGCAGCGGGCCGCGCGGGGTCTCCGAGTCAGCTCTGGGAGGAGCCTGGGCGGCGGGCCGGGTTCGGGGGAAAGGGAGGCGCCGGGAGACGGCGGTGACGTTGAAGAGGACCGCTAGCGGGACGCGATCCTCCCAGCCGCGGTGTGCGGGGAGGAGGCCTGTGGCGTCAGAGGCTGGCACACAGCTCTGGCTCGCTGAGGAAAGGGCGTCTGGTCTGCCCGATCGGCCGGGTGGAACCTTAGCCAGCTTTGTTGATGTTTCCCACCAGTCTGGTGGAACCCGGAGCCCTTCACATCCCCCTTCCTCCCGTTCTCTGGGAAGTGGAATAGAAAGGAATCTTTGGAAAGATGGCAGGCATACACGACCTTTAGGATGATACAGGTTTTAGAACTTGTAAATGGCATTGCTCTCTATTGAATTTGGAGCTCTAACATATCTTAGGCATTTGTTCGTGGACTCTGCAGGACCGTCAGTATAGTAAGAACAGGTTAAGAGTGTAAGCTTCTAAAATTTTTGTTTTGTTGAAACCCAAAGTCAACTGGAGGTTGAACCCAACGTCATTCTACCTCCGAGCTACACCCCTAGCCCTTTTTATTTTGAAACATGGTCTCGATGAATTGCTGAGGCTGGCCTTGAATCTGCAGTCCTCCTGTAGACTCCCAAGTACTAGGATTACAGGTGTGTGCCACCGTGCAGTATTTTAAATTGATATTACCCCCCCCCCTCTGGTATAAAGGATTAAACCCAGGGACATTCTACTTCCGAGCTACATCCGCACCCCCAGCCTTATTTCTGTATGGGGAGGGAAGTACTGGGGATTGAGCCCGGGGCATTTCTACATACCTCCCCCAGCCCTATTTTATTTTGTTTATTTTGAAACAGGGTCTCGCTAGGTTGATGAGAATTTCACTACTTGCTGAGGCTGCCCTCGAACCTGCAATCCTCCTGTCCCAGCCTCCCAAGTACTGGGATTACAAGTGTGCGCCACTACGCACCAGCTAAAACGAATTCTTAATTCATGCATTGCAGTTCTTTGGTAGCTGATGACCTAGACATCTAACTTACCTACTCTCATCTCTCTCATCTGCAAAATGGAGATATGTTTCACAGTGTGAGAAATAAGCGATTACTACTGATGGGGCAGTAGAAAACAAAGCCTGGTATCTAACAAGAGCTATCAAATATTATTTAACCCATCGTGATAAAAAAGACTGGCTTTGGCTGAAGAGGTTTGGCTGAGGAGGGAATCTTGCTGAGGGTTTAGGTTACAGAAGTGTCTACAGTTGTCAAAACATGAAATGGTACCGTTAGGATGTGGACATTTCACTGTATGTAAGTTTACCTCAAAAAGAACATAAAATGTTAGTTATTAATATTAGGGCTCCGATAGAAACCACAGAGATATTCCTGACCTGGTCTCCAGATTTTATAGATAAGGAAAGAGAGGCCTACAGATTTAATAGGAAAAAAAGGAGAAGGGTCAGGAGTGAATTACTGACCTTAAAATTTTCTAGTAAATGTCTTAAGAAATTATAGCTGAAAAAAACAAGCTACCTCGTTACCAGGTAGGGTCACCCTGTCATAGAGACTTTGTTGAAATTTACTCATCTCTTACCCACCTCCTATGGAGAGGCCAATGTCCTGGCTGTGAGATTGTATGTCCCACAGTCCCTGAGGACATACAATCTGAGGATCATTTCTGACTTTTGAATTCTTGCTTTCTCTGAACACAGACACCTTCACATCTCACCTTTATTTCTTTTCTCTCTGCTCCTTCTGGCACATGATGCAGAAATCAACTCCTTTTCTTTGGTTGTGTCTATAGCACACTCTTCAGAAGGTTTGGAGCAACTGAAGGGTTTTTAATGAAAGATGGACACACACACACACGCACACACACATCCTTCAACCTCCCCTCTGCCACACACAATGGCATTTTTATCCTCTGACTCAATCCCTTCAATGTAAGCCACAGTCTCCCACTACCCACCATTTCTCTGATCTCATCTCCCCCCTCCTCTTGTCTCTCTTTATACAGTATTTTTTAGTTATCTCCATCTCCTAGTCTTTGCCTTTATAGTTACTCACCATTCCTAAACTGTTTACCAGAGAATTTTCCGACACAAAGAAAGTGTATAACTATAATCCCAGTACATGGGAGGCTGAGACAGGAGGCTCACTGATTCAAAGCTTGCCTCAGCAACTTGGTAAAGTTCTCAGCAACTTAGTGAGACCCTGTTTCCAAATAAGGAAATAGGGCTGAGGTATAGCTCAAAGGTAGAACACCCCTGTGTTTAATCTCCAGCACCACAAGGAAGGAAGGGAGGGAGGGCAAAAGAGATCTTCCCCAAGAGAAACTCTGGTGCCAGCTATTAAAATATATTTTCACTGCAGTGTTTAGCTTCATATTCTGTTTGATTCAGTCCATAATTGTTTAAACAGTAATGTACATGACCTGCCCAGGCTATCTTCATAACAGGTTCAGTTATGAAAACCATTTTATTATAATCATAACAGTGGTCTAGTGTTAGTAAGGAAGCAGGTGATAATACCTGGAATCTAGGAGGAAGGAAAGACACCAGGGTCTATGTACTATAGCTTATATTTATAGAAGAAATTATAGCAATTAAGTCAAAGTCCAGAGCACTAAGTCACAATGGCATCTTTATAAAGTAACACTTGGACCTGTCACCTGTAGCACTTTGGTGACAACTCTGCATATATAATGAGCATCTAAATAGATTCTCCTTTCCTCCTGGAGAAGATGATACTGATCTACCAGCTGAACACATGTTTTTGTAGTAGGGATGATAGGTTCACCTGATCCATCCATCCTCATCCTATTTCCCTTGTGACCAGTCACTTGTCTCTGCAAGGCAGCTGGCCAGGGTTGTAATGCAGTCTGCAGCCATGAAGTCTCTAAAGGCAAAGTCCCAGTGCATAACCCTCCTCGTTTTTGGATGTCAGGATCCTAGGAAATCAGTTTAGCAGGACAAGCTGCTTGAGAATGCATGACAGCAGGGAAAGCACACAGCTGCTGTGCAGTAAGCTGGGGGTGGACAGTCACACGAAGAAAGATCATGAGTCACTGAAGCACACACAGCCTTAAAACACCCTGCAGGCCACAGGCAGCGGGGAAGGAGTAAGGGTCAACAGGAAACTGTATTATTTTCACCAAGATACTTTGGATACATTCAAGTTATTGTTAAACACACTGTGCAAACCCAGAAATAGAACTGAAAGTAGCAACAGATTAATCCATACAGGCCATGTGGTCAAGAGCCACCACCCTCCTTAAAAGACTTAGCACATCTGGTCCAAAGTCACATGTTCTCCCTAGGTTCTCAGTCTTCTTGGCCTCTGTAGCATTTGAATGTTGCTCATCACCCTCAGGGGTGGTCCATGACCTTGGTTCTCTTCAAAGCTTTGTACCACCCTTCATTGTAATGGTCACCAGACCTTCTACCAGCTCCTTATATGTGAGAATAATTCCCAAAGACCAATCTCTATACCCCGTGTGTCTCCAAGTTCACCTGTCAGCTCTGGCTAGTGCTTGGATTTCTTTCTGCTGGTTCTGGTCCCCAAGATTCAGTACTGCACCAAGCAGGCCTTGTGCCTCCTTACCTGGTTCTCTTGCTTCTGTTTTTCTCTTCACATGAGATGCTATCCCTTATCCCATATAAATTCTACCTGTCCTACAAAAACTAACTCAGACCTTTACATGGAAACTTGCCAGATCAGTCCTGCTCATAATTATGTCCCTCTGCTCTGTACTCAAAATATTCCCTGCCTATGTTACTCACTTGACAACTAACCAGACTGACTAGTGGCAGCTCATCTACGGGTATTCCCAGAAATACCTTCCTAATAGCATATATATAAGGACACAATAAGTATTTTGATAGGTAGTTCCTTAACTTTTCTTCTCTAGTACCTCCTCCTAGGACCCTAGTTATTCCTCCTTTGTCTGTGAAAGATACAACCCCCCCCCACCAGTAGATCCCTAAAATCACAGTACAGAACTCAATATATACTGTTTTTCATATACATACATACCTATGATAAAGTTTAGTTTAGAAATTAAGCATTGTAAGCGATTGACAATGATAACTAAAAATAGAATAATTACAATATACTATAATAAAACTATTTCAAATTTATAAACTGTTTCTAGAACTTTCTGTTTAATAATTTTGAAGCACACCTGATTGTGGGGAACTGAAACTGTGGAAAACAAAATCGGGGATAAGGGGAGACTGCTGTGCATAGAACATTTGCAACCTCTTAAAAATATTCCTGAGGCCTTTAAAGGTATGTGTCCCACAGGCATTCTGAGGAGAAGTCCCTTGCAGCGTAATTCCTTTAAGTCACTGTTGCTGTAGGAGGAGTCAGGGGGTGAGAAGCATTGAATTCCAGTGCTCAGCCCCACTATCCTCAAAGACCTCCTACAGCAGTGTCCCACACTGGGTCACAGCCTACTGATAGCTCATGAATGAGGTAAGTAAGGTAGTGTGGGGCAGAAAAGAATGCAACAGAAAATTCCGAGTGTACACTTACTGTTAAGGCAAAGTACAGTATGACAGTTACTGAGCTGTTATCTTCAAGCTTCAGCCTGACCCTCTCTCCTCTGCTTTGTATTGGGGCTGGAACTGTGCAAGCCACACCGCTCCTTTGTTGGCTGGCTGCCAGGGCCATGGGGACTACAGGAAAAGCACACAGCTGGAGGAGCAGGAGCTACTTGCTTCTGCCTGTCCCTCCTAATATACCTGTTAGCACACACTGGCAGTGGCCTTTTTGCCCCATAGCAGTCTTCCCTGTGTCCAGCTTTTTGTTGTGCTTCTAGAACCAGCTGTATCGTATTCTTTCTCCCTTGGCCCAGAGCTATCTGCTCAGTCTGGCAGTGTCCCTTTTCAGAGGTCTGAGTTCCAGCTCTAGAGACCCCTCCAAGCTTCTGGCTTCTGATAACCCCGACCTCCTCTCTTCTCTTTGATTCCTAGCCCTAGAGGCCATAGCTGTTTCTTGACATTATTACTTCTGTGTTCCTTTTTAAATCTTTCAGACCTCCAACAATTCTTTACTAATTTAATCTCTGTTGAAATGCTTCTTTCTAAATACACATTGCAAAGTGAGGTATATTTCTCACAGTGAGTAGCAGTCCAAAAGGCTTAAGAACCCCTGCCTTCAAGGAGCAAAGACTTTTCAAATAGATGCCTAAGCTCCAGGAGGTCAGTCATGAGATATAGAGTCACTCTGAATTCTAGGCTCAAGAAGAGCCAAGACCCAGTTCCACTAGGGCAGGTGCCACTACGGGACCCCAGATGCAGCCTGGCCTGCAAGGATGGGTCACCACTGATGAACCCACAGTCACCCACCAGAGCTTAGCCTGACCCCGAGCTTCACGTGGAATCTGGCCTCTCTCAGACTTCTGGAAACTCAGCTTTTTGACTTGCACCTCAGCAAATGGGAGGAAGCAAAAAGTTGCTGACAAAAGCCAGGAAGTAGTTACAGACCTCAAAATGAAGTAGAACTTGATACGTTGAAGGGAAGAAATAAAAAGCCAGATTTCCAGGGCGGCAATTTTGTCTTTCTGATGCTGCTATTTCTTGCAAGTAATATGAGGCAATAATAAACACAAGAAAGAAATGGAGAACTGCTGGGCATGGTGGTGCATGACTGTAATTCCAGTACTTGGGAGGCTGAGTCAGGAGGATCACAGGTTCCAGGACAGCCTTAACAAGTAGTGAGACTCTCATCAACCTAGAGAGATATTGTTTCAAAATAAAGATAAAATAGGGTTGGGAGTATACCTTGAAGGCAGAATGCCCTTGGACTCAATCCCCAGTACCACAAAAAAAAAAAAAGCAAGGGAGGAAGGGAAGAAGGAAGGAAGGAGAAGAAATTAAGAATCTTATACCAGCCAGGTGTGGTGACGCAAGCTTGTAATCCCAGTACTTGGGAGGCTGAGACCAGAGGATCTGGGTTCGCTGCCAGCCTCAGCTACTTAGTTAGGCTCTCTGCAACTTAGTGAGACTCAGTTTCAAAAATAAAGAATAAAAAAATAGGACTGGGGGTGTAGCTCAGAGGTAGAATGCCCCCGGGTTCAACCCCCAATACCACAAAAAAAGAATGTTATACCTTATTCCCACATTTCTGCCTTATACAGTCAAAATGAGAATTTTGCTCTATTTTATTCATGAACTTAAATATACTTAAGCTTCCATCTCCCATTAGAAGCAAGCCTCACTTAATCATATACTCCTAATGAAAAGAGCTGTTTCACATTTTAGGAATTCAAAATATTTCTTCTATATGCCAAAATAAGCAAAAGCCACTTGGCAGTCGTCTGAGGATTCTCCCTGCTTGTGATTTTGCATTTCTTTATGCTAATTTAAAAATATGAACAGAAAACCCAGGACTCAAGACTGTTAAGTGGATGGCAACACTCTGGAGTATTGTGGGCACATAACTCAATGAATAAATACACAGTCAGCTGTGAGAGCTGGAGTAATAGTATTTCCATTGAGCACTGCAGTGAGTCCTGAGTAGACTCTGCTAGAAGCTAATACATTGACAACACTTCTTTCTCCTAACTGCTCAGGCTCTTGCATTTAGTAGAGGAATCCGTAACTCACTGTGAATTACTCAGGCAAATGTTGGCAAGAGTTGCTTTGCAACATGCAGAGTAGCATCCAGTGAATTGAAAAGCATGTCACCTTCTGATTTATCCACTGAAGCATGTTACAATGTAGGTGGCATGTCACAGAGGAAAAGCAGCTTGTGATCAGGTTTTCTATTCATAGAAGGCAGCATTGTGCCAAGCAAACCCATCCACAAAACGTTTCAAATCTCAGTGAGAAAGAATGGTACAGCTGGGATCCTGTTTCCCCTTCTAAGACGATGCCAGCCAATTGAGTGGCCCTCCCACCCCCAACATCTTTTCTCCTATTTTTCTTGTGTCCTGCTCCACTTTAGCTATAGGGAATTTAGAGCATATTTGGGGGGAAATTTTCATTTCCATTCTTTCCTCTTGTTTCTCTTGTGCATTTTAGGTCCTCTCTGTGATTTGTGTGCATAAATGATACAAAATCTTCATTGTCCCTTTACATGAATCACTCCTAAATGGTTAATTATTCAAGCAAACTGCTCTTCTTCCCATTCTTCTTGATATTCTCTCCTTCTGTTCACCAGGCTGCCTCTCCTGTCTCAAGTCTTTCCACAAATTTCATGTTTCCAAAAGTCTTCACTGGCAGTAAAGAATTCTAACAAGTACATATTCTACCTCATATCTGACCCCTTTCCCAAAGCACGGGTCACCTATTCTTACTCTCTGAAAGTGAAATTAACATGAAATAAAGTAAGGACAGTGATCACATAAGTGGTGGAAGAAACATATGTTTCTTTCTTCTGGATCTGTACCAAGATTTATACCTTAAAACAGATAGACATTTGAGATTTTTTGCATTTAAAACATACAAAACTTGGGCTAGGAATGTTACTCAGTGGTAGAGCACTTGCCTAGCATGTGTGAGGCCCTGGGCTTATCCCCAGCAAAACACACACACACACACACACACACACACACACACACACACATACACACACACACACACACACACACACACACACACGAGTTGCATAATAAAAAATCCTGGTACCCACCACATCCTAATTCTGATATTGTTTGGGGAATTCATTTTTAATTCTTATTACATAGCTATTATAAACATCATATAATATTGTTTTACATGCTGTCAAACTTTATTACTTTCTTGAAATTGTCTTATTTTGTTGTTTTTGTTCATCATTGTGTTTCTGAGTTTAATCCATGCTGATAAATGTAGATCACGTATGTTAATTTTGTTGCACCTGTATAATACAATTCATGTATTTCCTTTCATATTCAAGATTATCACCACCAGGTAAGGAATGCCTACTGCTGCTGTGTAAATTGTCTCCTGGTTGTTTTGTAGATCCTTTTTTCCTTTCTTTCTCTCTCACAATCTTCCTTTGTGCTTAAGCAATTTTCTCTAGTGGTATGTTTTGATTCCTTTTTATTTTTAAGTAACATAGATTTTGGCTTTGTGGTTACCATGAGGCTTTTTAAAAATCTTATAGTTATAACAGCTTATTTTAAGCTGTAATAACTTAACTTGGAAGAGCTGGGTGTGGTGGTGCACACTTGTAATCCCAGTACTTGGGAGGCTGAGACAGAAGGATCCGGGTTCTCAGTCAGCCTCAGCTACTTAGTGAGGCTCTCTGCAACTTGGTGAGACCTTGTTTCAAAATAAAGAATAAAAAATAGGGCTGGGGATGTAGCTCAGAGGTAGAATGCCCCCAGGTTCAAACTTTTTTTACCATTAAACCCTGTACTTCATACATATACACATACATACATACATACATTTTTTATTTACACATATGCACATATATACTCAACCATATTTCTGCAACTAAAATATAATAATAATGTAATAACACCCTTATTTTCTATCCCATTTCATTCACATGTAATTCAGAAACTAATTTTTATGGATGTAAAGAAACAGAAGTTGCAGGATACAATGCAGAGTATATGGTGACCTAACCCTCCTTGCTTTTCCTGACTTTCTGTACACCGACCTCCTCATGCTCTCAGATGTCTGCGCAACCATACCTCCTCTTCTGCCTATGCCCACCTTCCCTGCCATACCTTCACCTTCCCAGCTCCTCTTTGCCATGTGAGAATCAGCTCAGACACTGCCTTCCCTGGTGTGCCCTGTGGAACCCTGTGCCCCACCATCAGCACTTATGCTGATTCTAATTATTGATTCATTTCTCTGTCTTCCCACTAAACTCTATGTTCCTTGAGAATAAGGATTATATCTTTACAGTTTCGTGTCCCCAGTCCTAGTGTTGTGACTGACATAAAGTCAAAATTTAATAAATGTTTCTTATATGAATAAATAAATGAGTGAATGTTATAGACAAAGTAGTTGCTGACAACATTTATTGAAAACCTATTGTGTGGAGAGCATCACACTGGAAAGAACCATGAAAAAAGTAGTGGAACTTGATGGTGCTAGATAAAACATAGGTATAAAATGACCTGTGTTTATAAGTAAGGACTGTCTGTATATCTGCAGCTAAGGAGCATCGAATCTCTGACAATAAGTTGAAAGAATTCATTTCATTCATCCCTTCTCTATTTTCATCTCTTATGAGAGAACTTCAGACAGCCCTTAGCGCCATTGCTCTCTTAACCCAGGTCAGGTCAGTTCTCAAACAGCAAGAGCCAGTGTGAGCAAAAGAAGAACTACTCAACGATTTTTTTTTTTTTTTTTTTTTTTGGTGTTCGACCTCTGAGATACACCCCAGCCCTTTTTATTTTTTGTTTTTTGTTTTGAAACAGGGTCTTGCTAGGTTGCTGAGAGTCTTGCTAAATTGCTGAGGTTATCTTAAATCTGTGATACTTCTGTATAAGCCTCTCAAGTACTGAGATTACAGGTGTGTGCCCCCAAGCCTGGCTCACTTAAGTGATTTTCAATCAAGTACCCCACACATGGCTAATCCAGCCCTCCAAAATAGTCCTAAGCAGCCAAAATGAGGTAGTATGGCATGCTGTGGCCTTAGAGGGTAGTTAAGGACATATCTGGCAGCTGCTCTAGATGCCACTATGAGCCAGAAAATTCAGGAATGCAGCAGAGGGGAAGAAAGTGAATCCAAAAATGGACTCAGTGTCTCACTTTCAGACTCTGCTTGGACCCTGGGAAGGCCAGTATTCCAGTAGGCATTCTGTCAGCTATAATCTAAAAGATTGACCAACCACATAACTTAGAGGAAAGAAGATTTATTTTCTTGTGGTCTCAGGTTCAGTCCATGTGAGGCCGGGGACCACGGATCTCAGGGCATGGCGGCAGGAAGTGGAGAGAAGGAGATTGCGTGGGCTGTGCTCACATCATGGAGGCCAGAAGCAAGAGAGTGAGTAGGGAGAGGAGAAACCATATATAATCTCCAAAGCCACGCCACCAGGAACTACCTCTAGTCATACCCTACTGGTCTACCGAGTACCACCCAGGTAAATCCATTACAATGGACTTATCCACTGCTGAAATTACAACCCTCATGACTCCACTATATCAACCCCGAATATTAATAAATGAGCTCTTTAGGGGACATTTTATATCTAACTATAATAGCCAGTCTGCTGGGGGCACTTCTGCAACCCTTTCTTGTAAAGTAATGAATCAAATCAACAGAGTCAAAAGCAGATGTAGATTACATTAAAGAGAATCAGATGTTGTTAGGTAACAACTCATGCTCTGGACTTCATTTGAAATCCCAAGAGTAGGATAGCAGTCTCTAGTTAATAATAATAGCAACAGTTTGTGTTTGTGCTGAGTTTCATACTCTGTGAGATGCTTCATCTCGCTTTATCCTCACAGCAGTCCTGTGAAGCAGGTATAAGTATTGGCCCCACTTTGTAGATGATGAAACAGAGGTTAAACAACTGCTCATTGGTCACACAGCCAGCAGGTGACAAGAACTGCTTGAGATTCTAATTTATCATCATATCAACTTGTTATAATGGAATAATGATCTGAAACCCAGATTCAAATCCCGAGACTGCTAGCTGTTAAGCCGTGTGATCTTGGACTCACCATTCAACCTTGTAGAGCTTCCTTTACTGACACTGATGCCTTCCCTATCTGCCTCCCTGGGTGCTTATGAGGATAATATGGTGGTATGTGTGCCAGTGCTTTGTAACCAATGTGGTTGTCCACAGATTTCAGGTATTACTCTTTTCTTACAAAGTAATCATGGTAAGCCTTGTTATAATCTTTTTACTTTGGTAATACTTTTCATTGCAGCCATTCAGTAATTTTATAGTTTCTTGTCATCTATAAAACATTCCTGTGGCTACTGTCTTGCATGTGCACCAACCGCAGCCCAGTGAAGGGGGGTGGGGACTCTTTCTTCTCAGCATGACTTCGGAGCATTGGTTCTTAGTATTGTTGCCATTGAAATCTCCTGGGGAGCTTTAAACAGACTGGTGTTCAGGGACCACTCTGACCTAGTACAATTTTAATCTGGGAGCAGGGGAAGGAATTGGGCATCAGTATGTTTTAAAGTTTCCATGGCTGTTCTAATATGCACCTAAGCTTGGGAAATATTGGTATTGAGAAACCAAAAGAGATCTCAGATTTAAAAGGATACTTAATAAATCCATCCATTTGTAACAGAGATTGAAGTATAGAAGTCAGGCAGGTCTGAGATCACTTGGGAAAGGGATCTGGGAGTTGAACACTGACCTCCTAAAATCCCACATCACATATGTAACAGACCTCCTGTGAAAGCCAGTTTTCTCTCACTGTAACAAAATACCTGAGTTAACTAACTTAAAAGGAGGAAAGGTTTCTTTTGGCTCATGGCTTCAAAGATTTCAGTCCATGATTACTTGACCTTGTTGCTTTTGACCAGTGGTGGCACAGTGCATCACAGTGGGTGCACATGGCAGAGGAGGTCTGCTCACCTCATGGTAGCTGGGGAACCAAGAGAGAAAGAGGAAAGGGGCTGGGTCCCAATATCCCTTTCAAGGGCATGCCCCCAATAACCTAACTTCCTCCCCTAGGTTCCATCTCCGAAAGGTTCTACTGCCTCCACTAGTGCCACAGACTGGGGACCGAGCATTTCATACATGGGCCTTTGGGAGACATTTACAGTCCAATTATAGATGTTCCTTTCTAAATTGCCACTGTGGAAGGAAGGATGCGTGGTATGTGTATGATAGATGAGGTGGTGAACACAGCAGTGAGTCCTGGGCAGAAAAGCCCCCTTCCCCATCCATGTTCCTCTACCAAGATCCATGTTTCAGAAAGATCCCACAGCACCTTTCTTGTGTCACAGCGATTAGAATATTATATACTTTCATTTTTTAAGAAATCTCAGTAGATCAATATATAGCCCACCAATGGCCAATCCTATCATTTTCCCCACTGATAATGAGTAAACAATTATGAGATATTTAATATTAATTTGTTCTACCAAATGCCAATGTATTTGTAAATTATACCTGTTCTATATGCTGTTTTCTTGTGGGTCTAGCCCAAATAGCATGAATTTACAAATGAAAAATGTGATCTATTTCTTATCTATTAGAAATACTTCCTAGTAAAAGCATTACCTAGGCTATTTGACTCAAATATCCTAAAGAAGCCATTATCAGAAAATATCCAGCTAAAATTCAAAATACAGCTGTCATTAGAGTTCAACTTTGTGTCTCCACAGCAGAGAAAGTGACATTTCCTCATCTTCTCACTTCAGAACTTGCTTCTCATTCAGAAACAGAGAAACATGAGCCGGGCGTGGTGGCGCACGCTTGTAATCCCAGCATTCGGGAGGCTGAGACCGGAGGATCTGGGTTCGCGGCCAGCCTCAGCTACCTAGTGAGGCACACTGCAACTTAGTGAGACTCGGTTTCAAAATAAAAAATAAAAAATAGGGCTGAGGATATAGCTCGGAGGTAGAATGCCCCTGAGTTCAATCCCCAGTACCACCAAAAAAA